>JAFLJL010001208.1:25000-27500 GCA_018398815.1 Conus ventricosus | reverse complement strand
AGAAGAGTGAGGAGGAAGGTGGTGAGAGAAAGAAGAGTGTAGAGGAAGGTGGTGAGAGAAAGAAGAGTGAGGAGGAAGGTGGTGAAGAAAGAAGAGTGAGGAGGAAGGTGCTGAGAGACAGGAGAGTGAGGAGGAAGGTGCTGAGAGAAAGAAGAGTGGGGAGGAAGGTGGTGAGAGAAAGAAGAGTGAGGAGGAAGGTGTGAGAGAAAGAAGAGTGAGGAGGAAGGTGGTGAGAGAAAGAAGAGTGAGGAGGAGGTGGTGAGAGAAAGAAGAGTGAGGAGGAAGGTGCTGAGAGAACAGGAGAGTGAGGAGGAAGGTGCTGAGAGAAAGAAGAGTGGGAGGAAGGTGGTGAGAGAGAAAGAAGAGTGAGGAGGAAGGTGTGAGAGAAAGAAGAGTGAGGAGGGAAGGTGGGGAGAGAAAGAAGAGTGAGAGGAAGTGCTGAGAGAAAGAGAGTGAGGAGAAGGTGGTGAGAAAGAAGAGTGAGGAGGAAGGTGCTGAGAGACAGGAGAGTGAGGAGGAAGGTGCTGAGAGAAAGAAGAGTGAGGAGGAAGGTGGTGAGAGAAAGAAGAGTGAGGAGGAAGTGGTGAGAGAAAGAAGAGCGTAGAGGAAGGTGTGAGAGAAAGAAGAGTGAGGAGGAAGGTGGTGAGAGAAAGAAGAGTGAGGAGGAAGGTGCTGAGAGAAAGAAGAGTGAGGAGGAAGGTGGTAGAGAAAGAAAGTGAGGGGAAGATGTTAAGAGAAAGACAGTTAGGAGGAAGGTGGTGGGAGAAAGAAGAGTGAGGAGGAAGATGTTAAGAGAAAGAAGAGTTAGGAGGAAGGTGGTGAGCGAAAGAAGAGTGAGGAGGAAGGTGGTGAGAGAAAGAAGAGTGAGGAGGAAGGTGGGGAGAGAAAGAAGAGTGAGGAGGAAGGTGCTGAGAGAAAGAAGAGTGAGGAGGAAGGTGGTGAGAGAAAGAAGAGTGAGGAGGAAGGTGGTGAGAGAAAGAAGAGTGAGGAGGAAGGTGCTGAGAGAAAGAAGAGTGAGGAGGAAGGTGGTGAGAGAAAGAAGAGTGAGGAGGAAGGTGTGAGAGACAGGAGAGTGAGGAGGAAGGTGCTGAGAGAAAGAAGAGTGAGGAGGAAGGTGGTGAGAGAAAGAAGAGTGAGGAGGAAGGTGGTGAGAGAAAGAAGAGCGTAGAGGAAGGTGGTGAGAGAAAGAAGAGTGAGGAGGAAGGTGGTGAGAGACAGAAGAGTGAGGAGGAAGGTGCTGAGAGAAAGAAGAGTGAGGAGGAAGGTGGTGAGAGAAAGAAGAGTGAGGGGGAAGAGTTAAGAGAAAGACGAGTTAGGAGGAAGGTGGTGGGAGAAAGAAGAGTGAGGAGGAAGATGTTAGAGAAAGAAGAGTTAGGAGGAAGGTGGTGAGCGAAAGAAGAGTGAGGAGGAAGGTGGTGAGAGAACGAGGAGTGAGAGGAAGGTGCTGAGAGAAAGAAGAGTGAGGAGGAAGGTGCTGAGAGAAAGAGAGTGGGGAGGAAGGTGGTGAGGAGAAAGAAGAGTGAGGAGGAAGGTGGTGAGAGAAAGAAGAGTGAGAGGAAGGTGGTGAGAGAAAGAAGAGTGAGGAGGAAGGTGCTGAGAAAAAGAAGAGTGAGGAGGAAGGTGGTGAGAGAAAGAAGAGTGAGGAGGAAGGTGGTGAGAGAAAGAAGAGTGAGGAGGAAGGTGCTGAGAGAAAGAAGAGTGAGGAGGAAGGTGGTGAGAGAAAGAAGAGTGAGGAGGAAGGTGCTGAGAGAAAGAAGAGTGAGGAGAAGGTGCTGAGAGAAAGAAGAGTGAGGGGAAGATGTTAAGAGAAAGACGAGTTAGGAGGAAGGTGGTGGGAGAAAGAAGAGTGAGGAGGAAGATGTTAAGAGAAAGAAGAGTTAGGAGGAAGGTGGTGAGCGAAAGAAGAGTGAGGAGGAAGGTGCTGAGAGAAAGAAGAGTGAGGAGGGAAAGGGGCTGAGAGAAAGAAGAGCGTAGAGGAAGGTGCTGAGAGAAAAAAGAGGAGAGGAAGGTGGTGAGAGAAAGAAGAGTGAGGAGGAAGGTGGTGAGAGAAAGAAGAGTGAGGAGGAAAGTGTGAGAAAGAAGAGTGAGGAGGAAGGTGGTGAGAGAAAGAAGAGTGGGAGGAAGGTGGTGAGAGAAAGAAGAGTGGGGAGGAAGGTGCTGAGAGAAAGAAGAGTGGGGAGGAAGGTGGTGAGAGAGAAAGAAGAGTGAGGAGGAAGGTGTGAGAGAAAGAAGAGTGAGGAGGAAGGTGGTGAGAGACAGAAGAGTGAGGAGGAAGGTGGTGAGAGAAAGAAGAGTGAGGAGGAAGGTGGGGGAGACAGAAGAGTGAGGAGGAAGGTGCTGAGAGAAAGAAGAGTGGGAGGAAGGTGCTGAGAGAAAGAAGAGTGAGGAGGAAGTGGTGAGAAAGAAGAGTGAGGGGGAAGGTGGTGAGAGACAGAAGAGTGAGGAGGAAGGTGGTGAGAGAAAGAAGAGTGAGAGGAAGGTGGTGAGAGACAGAAGAGTG
>JAFLJL010001208.1:10000-20000 GCA_018398815.1 Conus ventricosus | reverse complement strand
TCTCATCTATGCCTGCCTTTTCCTAGCCTTCCAACCCTTTCTCATTTTTCCCGTTTTTGTTTTTTTTTTTTTTTTTTCTAACTCTATCCTACCTTTTTTTTCTATCTGTCCTGTTGCTATCGGTCCCTACCCTTTTCATTTTGTCTGTTGCTACTCGGTCCTACCCTTTCTCCATTTTGTCTCGTTGTGCTATCGGTCCTACCCTTTCTCATATTGTCCTGTTGCTACTGTCCTGTTGTGTTTATTCTTCATTCTCATCTTGGTTCTGCTTTTTTTTCTTTCAACCCTTTCCCATCTCGTTCTGCCTTTTCCATCAGTCCTATCCTTTTTTCATCCTTCCTATCTTATCTAATCTTATCCTGCCTTTTCTCATCTTTCTTCTTTATCTCATCTTCTCCTGCCGTTTCTCATCTTTCCTATCTTGTCTCATTTTCTCCTGCCGTTTCTATCTTCCTATCTTATCTCTTCTTCTACTGACGTTTTCTCATCTATCCTATCTTATCTCATCTTCTCCTGCCTTTTGCTCGTCTTTTCCAATCTTCATCTCATTTTTCTGCCTGTTTTACATATTTTCCTATCTTATCTCATCTTCTCCTGTTTTTTCCTTTTTATTCTAACCTTGTCTTGCCTTTTACAGTCTCTTTCCTACACTTCACCTTTTCCCCATCTTCTCCTAAGCTTTCTTGCCTTTTTTTTATAATCGTGTTCCTTCCTATTCACTGAAAATTGTCCTGCCCTTTTTTATTACCCCCTTTTAATCTCGGGTTGTGCTCTGGTTGATGGTTTGTTTTATGGTTTTGAACCCATTAATAAAAAAAAAAAAAGGAATAAGCAGACATGAGAGACTGGACCTCCTGAAACGTCTGCAATATGAAAATTGACGGGTATGGTACGGATCACTGAAAACAGTGGTTCTGCTTCCTCGTTATATAGAAGTCGTTGACTCGTGTTGGCCCTGGCTTCCAAACGCTGATGGCTTTTGCCACGTTTCTTCTTGCACGCACCATCGGTGCAGCCTTCTGTTCCCAACGGAATTGTAAAACAATAGACGAGCGTTTCTATTCAGCACGAGTCGTGTCTTCCACCAAAAGAGGTTGAGCTGGCTTGCATGTAGTCCATCTAGTTCAGTCCTGTCTGTCATTGTCTGGTCCTGTCTGTTTGTCTAAAGAAAGATGGACGGCCGCGAAGACTACAGGGCCCCCCCCCGGACAGAGTCGAACGAAACTGGGTGGAAGGATAGAATGTGGCCCAGGCGATTGCTTTGAAGTTTGGTGTTGCAGGATCCGGAAAATCTAAACAAGGAAGATCCAGGATCCGGTCAGCAAAGTGACGCAAAACCTTAAATCGATCCAGTTTTTGTTTTTGTTTTGTTCTTTCTCCCACTAAATTTGGTACAAACGAATCGACTTGTTGGACCAAGTACGTTTTAAAACTAGGTGTTCGGAATTTTTCATATAATTCGGTTGGAAAGATGACCTTTCGGCTCACGGTACGGCGGGAACTACGTCCGAGGTTTTTTAACCAACCTTGGTTGGAATGTGGGGTGGCCGGACAGAGCGGTATTTCGTGGTTCTTGAGCGTAAATGCGACGGCTTGCCGGGTATACATCCATCCAGTTTCCATGTCGTTCACTTTTTGGCCTTGACATTGGCTCTATAACCTGAGAGGCAAGAACTAGTTCGGATGAGGTGAACGTTCGATGGTTGCTATCGTCGCATCCTGTTGCAGGAAGCCGCATCTCGGCTTTGGACATTACCATTTTGGGAGGAAAACCACCTACACTACTGGGGTACTGTTACGGTGGGTAGTGGAATAGAGGGCATCCCCTCCCACAGATGTCCTGTGCAGGGGGACGGGGGGGGGGTTTTTGTGGTGCAGAGAAACAAAGGTCAACGTGAAGCTTCACATCGATTCAAGGACACCTGCCAAGCCACATTTGTAAGGCATTCTCCATCACCGCATCACTAGCGAAGCAGCTGCCACACACACACACACACACAATAAACACACACACACACACACACACACACACCACACACACACACACACAGAAAGAGAGAGCAGAGAGGAGAGAGCGAGAGAGAGAGAGAGAGAGAGCAGGAGATGAGATGCGAGAGAGAGAGGAGACAGAGACCAGAGAAGACAGACAGTACAGACAGTCGAGAAAGCGACAGACAGGACACGACCGAGAGAGGGTGGAGAGGAGAGGGAGAGAGACATACAGCACAGAAAGAGAGAAGAGGGATGTGCACGCCGCGCGTGTGTGTGTGTGTGGGTGTGTGTGTGTGTGTTGTGCGTGCGTGCGTGCCGTGCGTGCGTGCGTGCGTGGTGCGTGCGTGCGTGGCGCTCGCGTGTGTGTGTGTGTGGTGGTGTGTGGGTGTGTGCGCGTTTGTTGTTTGCTGTGCGTGTGTGTCGTATGTCTTGTGTGTGCATTCGTGCGTGCGTGTGCTTTCGTTGCGTTTGTGTGTGTGTGTGATTTGCTGTGTTGTGTGTGTGTCGTGTGTCGTGTAGTGTGTGTCGTGTGTGGTTGTGCGCTGCGCGGCGCGCGCGCGCGTTGGGGGAAGAGGGCGACGATGGGGAGTATGATTGGGGTTAGGGGTTCGGATTTTGGATCGTGTTTGGGTTAAGTTTAAGTTATTAAATGACATGAAGGCTGAGTTCGGGATAGGTGTTTAACGCATTAAGGACCCTGGCACAGTTCTTTCTTTCGGGTTTCTCCTGATGGAAAATCCTCCGTGTTTTGTTTTAAATGGGGTTGAATCACGCCTCCACTAAGGGAAAAACCTCAGGCAACAGGAAGGTTGAGGACTCGACACTCACCGAGCTCAACGGCTGCGGGCCCAGTTATTGGACAGTGGCCGAGGCCATCATATACTCATTGGCTGTTCGTTGGGGCGAGTCAGTATCGTCGTATGTGCACACCCACACTTGATAAACGCACGGGTGATGCGCAGGGGGCACATACTGCGTTTGTATAAAGGCTATGGCATAGCCCTTGCATCAAAAAGGTCGCGGGACTCTTGACTCCCGTTTGTGGCCAGGTTTTTTTCCCCCTAGCCAAAAATTGGTGTACATGAGTATACTCTCCTCAAATCATGCATACTCCCTGACAATGTCTGGTGGATTTTTGGGTTAACATATTATACTTTACATACTTCGTCAAACTGGGCGTCAGCACTAATTATTGCCCCCATGCTTTGAATGGCTCTATTCGCGAATTGGCCCGGTGATTGTCAAGACAGGCATAGAATGTTGTCTATTGCTGCCTGACACAAACATCCCGGTTCAGATTGCTGGAGTCACATAAGTGAGAGCTCATTCTTTTGATATGCGAGAATCTCTTACCATACAACAACTTGAGTCGACATCTCCTCATCGGTAACATCATTCTTTTTTGATGCGGAGAACCTTTCCATACCCCCCACTTGTGTCGAATTCTCCTCATCGTGTAACATCATTCTTTTGCTGCGAGAACCTTTTCCACATAACCCACCACTTGTTTGTCGGACATCTCCTCATCGGCTTTTCCTTAGTTGTAGCAGTCGGACAGATGGCGTAGGCGTTCTTTCCTTCCACTTGGACGCAGTTTCAAGCGTCCTGATGAATCTGGCTGCACACCAAAAAAAAACTCATCTGCCCCGGCACTTGCCCGTTAAGGAAGTGTCGAGTATATTATAGACTGGCGCATTACATTGTTTTGGAATCTTATTGTTGTCTGAAAAGTGGATTCTCCTCGTTTTTTTCTTTCACATGGCCCCGTCAAGGTTTGCAGCCAGTGGTGGTTCCAAGAGACATTAAAATCAAAGAGTGGGGCTATTTGGGCGCAGGCGCTCCCCAGTGGCGCAAAGATGGGTCAGGTGTGAGTGCCAAGGCCTCTGAGAGGTGTTGGGCAAACTAGGAGACGGAATGTATTTGAAGATGTCTGTTGTGTTTTCTCGATGAAAATCCCCCCCCCCCCGCCCCCCCCCCCCAAAAAAAAAAAAAAAGAGGGGGGGGGGGGGGGGAATTACTTGGCGGGAGTTGTTCTTTTGATCAGTATCAGTTGACTCAAATGCTCGGCTCAATTTTTGGCAGACTTCCAAAAACGTTTACATGGTTTACGATAAATAGTAGTTTCAGTGCAAAATCCTAATTGGGGCCGTGTTGGCCTTATAGTGAAACAGTGTGTCTTGAATTGTGGGCTGCCAGCGTGTGTAACCAACTCCGCGAAGAGAAAAAAAAGATCAACCACGATGAAAAAATGGTGACAACATATTAGGACAGCAGAATGGAAAGAAAGGGGGGGGGAAAAACAACAACAACAAACAACAACAACAACAAAAAAAAAATGGGGGAGTAGTGGGGAAGTGGGGGAGCTGGGAAGGAGAGGGAGAGGTGGGGGGAATGAGAAAGAAGAAATGTTCGACATGGGTTGGACTGGGAAGACACGGAGGAGTGGGAGGAAGAGGTGGGTGAGAGAAAGAAGAGTGTGGAGGAAGGTGGCGTCAGGGCAGAGAGAAGAAAGGGTGTGGAGGAAGGTGTGTGAGAGAAAGAAGAGTGGGAGGAGGAAGGTGCTGAGAGAAAGAAGAGTGAGGAGGAGGAAGGTGGTGAGAAAAAGTAAGGAGTGGGAGGAAGGAGCTGAGAGAGAAAGAAATGTGAGGAGGAAGGTGGTGAGAGAAGAAAGAAGAAGTGGAGGAGGAAGGTGTGGTTGAGAGAAAGAAAGACGTGAGGAGCCCCCCCCCCAAGGTGCTGAGAGAAAGAAGAGTGAGGGGGGAGGTGGTGTGAGGAAAGAAGAGTGGGGAGAGGAGGTGCTGAGAGAAGGGAAGAGTGAGGGGAAGGTGGTTGAGAGAAAAGAAAGAGAGAGCAGGAGGAAGGTGGTGAGGGGAGAGAAAGAAAAAAAAGACGAGTGCGGAGGAAGGTGGTGAGAGAAAGTAGAGTGAGGCAGGAAGGTTGTGCTGTGAGATACAGAAGGTGAGGAGAAGGTGGTGAGAGCGAAGAGAGTGAGGAGGAAGGTTGTGAGAGAAAGAAGAGTGAGGAGGAGGTGGTGAGTGAGGAGAAAGAGAGTGAGGAGGAAGGAGGCACAAGGTGGTGGGGTGTGAGTAGAAAGAAGAGTGAGGAGGAGGTTTGGGTTGGTGAGAGAAAGACAGAGTGAGGAGGAAGGTGCTGAGAGAAGGAAGAGTGAGGAGGAAGGTGTTGAGAGAAAGGAAGAGTGTGGAGGAAGGTGCTGAGAGAAAGAGAGTGAGGAAGGAAGGTGGTGCGAGAAAGAAGCGTGAGGAGAAGGTGCTGGAGAGAAGGAAGAGTGAGGTAGGAAGTTGCTGAGAGAAAAGAAGAGTGAGGCGGAAGGTGCTCTGAGCGAAAGAGAGTGAGGAGGAAGGTTGGAGGAAGGTGGTTTTGATGAGAGAAGGAAAAGAGTGTTAGAGACGGGGGCGGGTGAGAGAAAAAGAAGAGTTGAGGAGGAAGTGGTGAGAGGAAGGAAGAGTGTAGAGGAGGAAAGGGGGTTGAGAGAACGAAGACGTGAGGAAAGGAGGTGGTGGGAGAAAGAAGAGTGAGGAGGGAAGGTTGGTGAGAGAAAGAAGAGTGAGGAGGAAGGTGCGAGAGCAGGAAGAGTGAGGAGTAGGTGCTGAGAGAAAGAAGACGTGCGGAGAGGAAATCGGTGGTGCGAGAAAGAGACGTGAGGGGAAAGGTGGTGAGAGAAAGATGAGTGCTTAGAAGGCGGGAAGGGGGGTGGACGTGAAAGAAGAGTGAGGAGGAAGGTGGTGATGAGAAGGGGAAGAGTGTTAAGAGGAGGGGGGTGTGGAGAAAGAAGAGTGAGGAGGGAAGGTGGTGAGAGGTGAGAGCAAAGCATGAGTGACACGAGTGAGGAGGAAGGTGGTGGGAGAAAGAAGAGTGTAGAGGAAGGGGGATGAGAGAAGGAAGAGTGAGGATGGGAAGGTGGTGAGAGAAAGAAGAGTGAGGAGGAAGGTGAGTGCAGAGAAAGAAGAGTGAGGAGGAGGAAGGTGGTGAGGAGGAAAGAAAGATGTGTGTAGAGGAAGGGGGTGGAGTCTGAGCCCGCGGAGAGAAGGAGAGTGCGGAGGAAGGTGAGTGAGAGAAGGTAAGAGTGCAGGAGGAAGTGCTGAGAGAAAGAAGAGGGAGGAGGAGGTGGGTGGAGGAAAGAGAAGCGTGCAGGAGGAAGGTGGTGGAGAAAGAAGGTGTAGAGGAAGGGGGGTGAGAGAGCAGGAAGACGTGAGGAGGAGGTGGTGAGAGAAAGACGAGCCCAGGAGGAAGGTGTGGTTGAGCGAAAGAAGAGTGAGGAGAGAGGTGGTGAGAGAAAGAAGAGTGTAGAGGAAGGGGGGGTGTGAGAGAAGGGAAGGAAGATGCGGTGAGGAGGAAGGTGGTGTTGGTGTGCGAGAAGAGAAGAAAGAGTGGGGAGGAACGGTGCCTGAGCGAAAGAAAGAGTGAGGAGGTAAAGGTGGTGAGAGGGAAAGAAGAGTAGTGAGGAGGAAGGTTGGGTGAGCGAGGGAGGAGAAAGAAAAGAGCGTCCCGTTAAGGAGGAAGGTGGTGAGAGAAAGCAGAGTGAGGAGGGAAGGTGGTGGGGAGAGAAAGGAAGGAGTGTGAGGGACAGGAAGGTTCCTTGAGCGAAAAGAAGAGTGAGGAGGAAGGTGCGGTGACGAGAGAAGAAGAGTGCGGAGGAAGGTGCTGAGGAGAAAGACGAGTGGAGGAGGAAGGTTGTCTGGGTTGAGAGAAAGAAGGAGCGAGGAGGAAGGATGTTGTGAGAGAAAGAAGATGTTGAAGGAGGAAGGTGGTGAGAGAAAGGAGAGACGAGTTTGAGCAGGAGGTGAGGCGAGAAAGAAGACCGTGAGGAGAGAAAGGTGGTGTGAGACAAAAGAAGAGGGGTGGGGAGGAAGGTGCTGAGCGGAAAGAAGGTGGTGACAGTGAAAAGAAGAGTGAGGAGGAAGGTGCTGAAGAACGAAGAGTGAAGAGAAGGTGGTTGAGTGAAAGAAGAGTGAGGAGGAAGGTTGCTGAGAGAGGAGAAAGAGAGAGAAGAGGGAAAGTGGGTAAGTGAAAGAAGAGCTGAGAGGAAGGTGCTGAGAGAACGAAGAGGTGAGGAGGAAGGTGGTTAGGAGAAGAGTGAGGGAGGAAGGTGGTGCGTGAAAGACGAGTGAGGAAGGAAGATGCTGGGGAAGACAGAAAAGCGAGTCAACTGAGAAATGTCAACGACAACGAAATGAGATGGTGGGGAAAAAAAACCTTTAGCCAGAGCAACAGAAGAAATGAGGAGAAAGAATCGTCTGTGGCGTGTGAGTGTGTGTGATGTGTGTGTGTGCTGTGTGTGTGTGTGTGATGTGTGTATGTGAGTGTGTGTGTGTGTGTGTGTGTGTGTGTGTGTGTTGTGTGGTGTGTGTTGGGGTGTGTGTGTACGTGTGTGTGCGATGAGAGAGAACAGAAGAGAGCGGAGACAATAGACAGAGAGTGAGAGACAGAGACAGAGAAGAGACAGACAGCGAGACGAGAGACAGAGCGAGAGAGAAGGGGCCGGCTAAAGGGAGGTTCAGAAAATTCCCGGTTGGAGGGAGGTGGGGAGTAGGAGGGAAGGAGGAGGGGGCACTGTCTATCACCATGCAACAAAATCCGGCAACATGGACCCCTCACTGAAGAAATGAAAAGACACACCACACACACACACACCACTACACACACACACACACACACACACGCACACACACACACACACACACACCACACACCATACACACACACACACACCCACACACACACACACACACGCACACACACATCCACACACACACAACACACACACACACCACACACACATACACACACACACACACACACACACACACGCACACGCACACACACACACACCAACACATACACACACACACACACACCCACCCACACCACACACACACTCCCACAACACACACACAACACACACGACACATTCACACTCACACATTCACACACACACGCACACCCCACACACACACACACCACACACACACACACACACCCACACACACACACACCCACTACACAAACCCACACACACACACACACCAACACACACACACACAACACACACCCCATCAACAACTGCCCACACCACACAAACACACACACCACACACACCACACACACCACCCACACCACACACACACCACTCACACACCAGATTCTCCACACGCCACACACACACACACACACAACACACACACACGCATACAACACAACACACACAACACACACACACACACACACACCACACTACACCCGCCACCCACACACACACATACACACACAAACACACAACACACAACCACACAACACACACACACACCCACCACACACACACAATACACACACGCCGCACACCAACACACACACACACACACACACACCACACACACACACACAACACACACCTCAGAGAAACACCAGTGAAGTATGGACGAAATATCCATTCTCGGTGTAACTGACAGTGGAGGAGAGGGGATGGGCCCGGGGGGGGGCGGGGGTGTGGGAGGGGGGGGGGGGGGGCGGGGTGGAGGGGGGGGGGGCGGGGGTTGGGGGCGGCGGTGGGAGGGGGGGGGGGGGGGGGTGGGTTTATGCGTGGGATTTCACCCACCCCGCCGGGGTTTTTTCCTGCATGTGGAACATCATCAGTAGGGGGTTCCTCGGGCTGACTGGTCGCCCGTTACGTGCTCATCATGATTCATTCGTGATATCTTCACTGACAATGTCATTTTATTCCACTGTGAACTATACATTACACTGCGACAACCCCGCTGATAATTAGGACCCCCGCCCCTTCTTCGGGTCGACGGCGCTTTAAGGCTTCATGAATTGAAATTTTCACATCATCATGCAGCTTAGAAAAGGGCGAACGAGAAAAAAAGGATTTTGAGGGAAAAAAGGGTAGAAAAAAAGGAGAAGAAGGAAAGAAGGACGGGAAAGAAAAAGATGAGAAAGAATTCAGGAAGGAAGGAAAGAAAGAAAGAAGGGAACGAAAAGAAGGAAAGAAAAACGAAGAAAGAAGGAGGAAAGAAAGAAGGTGGAAAAGAAAGAAGGAAAGAGAGAAAGAAGGAAAGAAAGAAGAAGGAAAGAAGAAGAAGAAAGAAGGAAAGAAAAAATGAAGGAACAAGAAAGAAAAGCAAGGAAGGCAGAAAGAAGGAAGAGAGACAAGAAGGAAAAGAAAAAGAAGGAAGGAAAGAAAGAAGGAAAAGAAAGAAGGAAAGAAAAAAAGAAGGAAAGAAAGAAAGAAGGAAGGAAAGAAAGAAGGAAAAAAGAAAGAAGAGGAAAGATGGAGAAAGAAAGAAAGAAAGAAGGATAGAGGAGGGACAGGGGGAGAAGAAAAGAAAGATGGGAAAAGAAAAGAAGGGGAAAGAAGGAACGAAGGAAAGAAAGGAAAGAAAAGAAAGAAAGAGAGGACAAAGCAAGAAGGAAAAAAGAAAGAAGGAAAAAGAAAGACGGACAGGAGAAGGAAAGAAAGAAGGAACAAGAAAGAAAGAAGGGGGAAAGAAAAAGAAAAAAACGAAAGAAAGAAGGAAGGAAGAAGAAGGAAGGAAAAAAGGAAAAGAAAGAGGAGAAGGAAGGAAGGATGAGAAGAAAGGAAAAGGAAAAAGGGAAAGACAGGGAAACGAAAGAGGGAAAGAAGGAAGAAGGAAAGAACGGAAAGGGGAAGTCTCTCTGCTCTAGTGCAGTTTTGGAAGACGAAAAGAAAGAAAAAAGACCAGACCAGGACGGCACACAGAACAGACAAGAAGAGCAGACAGAAGAGGACAGAAAAAAAAGGAAAGAAAATGCATGACAAACGACAACGACCAAAATCTTCCACTGAACTAGGCCATCTGCCATGTCAGGAGAGATAAGGAAGGGGGTTCACAGAGGGAAGCCATACTGCCAGTACTTATACATAGATGAACAAAAATTATTTTTTTAAATTTTTTAAACAATTCATTTGTGGAAACCTAAACTAAAGAAAGGAATTTAAAGAAAGAAAGACAGAACGATAAAAGAAGAA
>JAFLJL010001208.1:0-5000 GCA_018398815.1 Conus ventricosus | reverse complement strand
TTACGAAACAGGGGGGAGCGGATCTGGAGGTATAGTTATGTCTAATTAGAAATGACTTTTTGCCAGTATGTCAACAAATCCCTATGAAATGTCGCTTGCGGTGCATTTACACACACACATCAAAAAGCATGATGTTCGGGGTAGATAACGATGTTCTATATATCTATTCTTATGTTCCTCCGAACGTTCGCCCATATTATGATTCAATTTGATAGTGAAAATGGTATAGC
This sequence comes from Conus ventricosus, assembly GCA_018398815.1. Taxonomy (NCBI): domain Eukaryota; kingdom Metazoa; phylum Mollusca; class Gastropoda; order Neogastropoda; family Conidae; genus Conus; species Conus ventricosus. Next base: position 4,770 of record JAFLJL010001208.1, on the reverse strand, counting down.
TCAGTTGGAGGATTACATAACGGATTGTATACTGGACTTACCATGATGTGTATGTGTTGTTGTTGTAGAGGATATGAACGGCAGGACTTCTAAATGTTTCACATGTTTTTGTTCACAGGGGGGGGGAAAATTAATGATGGCTATATTTGTTGAGTTTAGTTGCAATGTTGCGAGTCACCATTAAAATGTTGGTAGATGTTCTCAGGACAAAGACATTGAATCAGATTATGGGTAAATTGTTGCTAAATAATATGTTGTACTGCTGTAGATTTGTGTATGCTTAATGGTTTGTGTAATGGCGGATCTTGAGTTAGCGACACATACTGTCCGATAGTGGCTGCAGTGGTTTATTGATTATTTTTTTAATTGTCTGTGATTTATTTGCGTGTTTGGGATTCGTGTGAGCTAGCTAAACGTGTGTGCACGTACTGAGTCAGATCATATGTGTCTGTTGAAACTCCATTGTCAGTAGTGTAGATGATAACTCAAAACACTAACTTAAATGATAAACAGTCTCATCTTGAAAAGTTTGTTTGGAATGATGATTATAGCAGTGTAATCTGTTAATAACTTTTATTGTCACGAATATGAATTTCAGGAAAAAAATGGGGGCACATGCAGTTAGTGTGATTGATCTGATGTGTTAACGAAGCACTGCGTACTTGAACATGTGTAATTAAAGGAAGAGTGCTCTGTAGTATGAAAAATTAAGTAGGCCATAAATAAGAAGTAATAAATCCCAAGATGGGTTTGTTCGAGTTTTGATTCAGAGTGTGGTTTATTGTAAAAAGCATGTTCGTAGATTGTTGAAAATAAAATTTGTACGTTCACACTGATGATGGAGACCGCGTTCACGAGTATTGCAAGGCAAGACGTGAATATAGCTTTACAGAAGAAAAGAGAAAGGGAAAGCAATGTAATGATACACTAAAGCAGAAATACCTGTCGTCTGTGAATAGTCAGAAAGAAACAGGTTTTGGAGACACAGTGAAAAAGGTATCTTTTGACAAAATCAGCATTTTCAAATAGCATGAGTATATGGACACTTGTTTGAACATTTTCAAAACACTGCTCTGGACAAAAAGATACTACATTGATGATATGTTACAATGTGGTGAATTAATGAAGAACTAGTGACATGTGATTTAACTCGCCCAACCAATCTCTAAAGAAGAAGAAGTTTTTTTATTGTTTTGCCCTTAGGAAAAATTAAACACACGCAAGGCTGCAGGACCAGATGGTTATAATTGGGAATTTATAAAATTGACTGTAAATTTGATTCTCATTTTGAATATTTCTTGTAACCCTTTTCAACTCTCTATTTGACAAGGAATATATCCTGGAGAAATTGGGCAGAACAGAAGCTTCTTATTATACCCCTCTCTATAAGGAAAGGAAACGTAACCAATCCCAATAAATTACGAGGCATTTCACCTTTCTCTTTGTGATGTTACCAGTAAGCTATTTACAAGCACGATCATTAACTGTAGGTTACAGGATATGGGTTAGAAGAAATTAATCTCACGGGGGAGAGTATCAAGACTGGATTCAAACGTAATTACTCTACTATTATAGTCCTATGTTTACTTTGATGGCTTTTTAATCAGAAACAGTTTTCTTTCAATCGTTAAAACTCTATGTTGCCTTTTATTGATTGTTTGGAAAAAAAGCTTTCGATTTCTATTAGCAGAAGTATTTTGTGGCCGTTTTGTTGAAAACTGGTTGTCCATGGAAAATTATATAAATGTGTTGTAAGTATGTATAATTTGTGTAAAATCTAGAGTGGAAGTGGCGGAAAATAATCAGATCTATATTTATGTGCACTAGCGGTGTTAAACAAGGTGCGTGTGTATAGTAGTCCTATTCTATTTTCTTTACTTGGTTTTCTATTAACGAAAAATTGAATTACAGGTAAGTTTCGATAATGGAGGCAAGGTGCCGGTACATGAGAAGACGACCCTTTGCTTTTTAGAATTGTTTTTTTTATACTTCTTCATGGCAGATGATAGTGTATTTGTTGTCTTGAAACAGTTATGGGTTACAAACCACATCATTGAAATATTTATGGCATTGCTGCTTCTTCTCTACAATGCAGTGAATATGCAGAAAAAAGTAATATAATTGTATTCAGGAAATGTGGCTGGCGATTTAGGCGCAAGAGACATTGGATTATTAATGGAAATACCTTATGCCTGTCGTGAATGTCTACAAATATTTTAGGAATGTATTTTTCAAACCAAATTAAGTTTTAACTTTGCTTGTAATGATCTAGGCAAGCAAAGCAAAAACAGGCTGCTTTGTGCATTAATGAGAAATTATCAAGTCTGGGAAATCAGTCCAGTTGCAATATTTTGTAAAACTATTTGACTCCAACAATCCAACCCATGTCCAATTATGTTGCTGAAATCTGGGGTCTCTGGATAAAGCTTCTGTGATTGTGAGAAAGTACATTTGTTTGCTTATAAAGAGAATAATTTCTTGGGGTTTCACTACAAACATCCTAATGATTTGATTTATGGGGAAACTTATAGGTATCCAATATATCTGAATTCTACTTGTTTGATGTATTCGTTACTGGTAGGAAAATGATAAAATGAATTGATTCTAGGTTACCAAAGAAAGCTATATAAACTGTTGTGTAATTCTGGATGCTAGGGGAGGGAAAAAACCAAACTGGGCAACAAAGATTGAGAATAAAGTTAATGGAATTAGGCTTTGGGAAATGTCTGGTTAAATCAGGGTTGAAGGAGATGAAAAAATGGGGGGGACAAACCGACTTTTATCCGAATGGTTCGTTACACGACTGTGTTGATAGCAGATGGCAAGGCATGGAATTACCCACATCAAATTATAGTATAGTTGATTTTGTAATAGACAGTATAATTTCCATGCATGAATATTCCGACTTATTTGTCAATTGATATGGACAGACATCTGAAATTTATAATGAAAGATTTAGACTGGGAATAATTCGGAATTATCTTTGTTTTTCCAAATTTTTTCCAATTCTTCGTTATAGGAACATTAAACTCTCTGATCTTATCTGTCCATTATGCAAAAAAATTGATTGAAGATTGAATTTTCATTTTGTATTCAATGTATGCCTTGATTTAGTCTTAGAGATGAGTTCATTCCGCCTAACAATTATACAGACAGCCATCGGTATTTCACTTCATCTTACCTTATGGCCTGTACTAACGCGGATGTTGTTAAAACAATTTTGCCTGTTGTACCTATACAAAAGCTTCAAATCGACGCACAGTTTGTTCTTGAGATGTGAATGTTTTCTTTTTTGATCAATATGCTTTACAATATCATTTTTGTCAAGTGTAATCCACCCCATCATAAGGGGCTGTGGCCTATAATGATTAAATCATCGTATCCGTATCCCTATCTCTCTGTCTCTTTATCCCCTCTCTCTCTTTTCTCTTTCTCTCTTCTCTCTCCTCTCTTTCTCTTGTCTTCTCTCCTTCTTTCTCTCTTTCTCTCCTCTTCTCTTTCTCTCTCTTTCTCTTCTTTCTTTTCTCTCTCTCTTCTTCTCTCCTTCTTTCTCTTTTCTCTTTCCCTTTTTTCTCTCTTCTTTTCTCTTTTCTTCTTTTCTTCTCTCTTTCTCTCTTCTCTTCATCTCTTTTCTTTTTTCTCTTTTCTTTCTTCTCTTTCTTCTCTTTCTCTCTCTTCTTCTTCTCTCTTCTCTCTCTCTTCTTTTCTTCCCTTCTCTCTTCTCTCTCTCTTCTCTTCTTTTCTTTACTTTTCTTCCCCTCTTCTCTCTTCTCTCTCTCTCCTTCTCTCCCCTTCTCTTCTTTCCTCTCCCTTTTCTCTTCTCTCTCTTCTCCTCTCTCTCCTTTCTCTTTTTCTTTTCTCTCTTCTCTTCTCTCTTCTCTCTCTCTTCCCCTTCTCTCCTCTCTCTCTCTTCTCCCTCTCTTCCCCTTTTCTCTCTCTCTTCTTTTTCTCTCTCTCCTCTCTCTCTTCTCTCTTCTTCTTTTCTCTCTTTTCTTCTCTTCTCTCTCTTCTCCTCTCTTCTCTTTTCCTCTCCTCTCTCTTCTCCCTCTCTCTCTCTTCTCTTCTCTCTCTCTCTCTCTCTCCCCTCTTCTTTTTCTTTTCCTCCTGCCCTGTTTGCCCCCCTCTTCTCTATTCTTTCTGTCTGTCTGCCCTTGTGTGTGTGTGTGTGTGTTGTGTGTTGTGTTGTTGTGTGTTCGTGGCGCGTCGTGCGGTGTGTCTGTGTTCTTCTCTCCCTCCCTCTCACTCTCTCTGGCCTGTGTTTGCTTGTATCTTCTAATCCTTTTATCATCTATTTTATTTTTTCTCTCTCTTTTCTCTCTCTTCTCTCTCTCTTTTCTTTTCTCTCTCTCTCTCCCCTCCTCTCCTTATACCAACCACCACCAACATATATTTTATATTATATATATAATATATTATATATATATAATTTTTTGTCTTTAAATTCTGTCGTCTGCCTTTTATTACCGTCTATCTGTTTACCTATCTCTCTCTCTAAAATCTCTCTCTCTTTCTCTTCTTGTGTTTTTGTGTTTTTGTGGTGTGGTGTGTGGGGGTGTGTTGTGTGTGTTTGTTTTTTTTTGGGGGGTGTGTGTGTGGGGGGGTTGTGGTGTTTGGGGGGGGTGGGGGCTTGGGGGGGCCCCTTTTTTTTGTTTTTTCCCCCTCCTTTCCCCATTTTCCCCCTTTCCCTGCCCCCCCCCCCCTCCTCTCTTTCTCCCTTTTTTTTCTTTTTTTCTCCCCCTTTTTCCCCCTTTTTTTTTTTTTTTTTTTTCC
>JAFLJL010001207.1:30796-49928 GCA_018398815.1 Conus ventricosus | reverse complement strand
AAAGGTCACAAACAGCTCGACCTTTAACGGCGCTCCCGCCGCAATTTCCCCAGGCGCGTCCCCCCAAACGAACCCCCGGGGACCAAAGTGAAGCTCCCCCCAACCTTCCGACCGGGTGGGGGAAACCAAAGCGAATTTCAAATCACAACACAAAAAAAAGCAATTGTTCGAGCGCTTTTTCCCCCCCGCGGGCTGACACCCCGGGACCAAGGGACAGTTTGTTGCCGGGCAACAAAACAAAAATTTCCCCACAAAAACTCACAAACTTACTTTACCACAACACCGAATCCCCCCCCTTTCTCTGGTTTTTAAAACCCAAAGGGAAAAACAAAAGGGGTAAAAAACGGGAAATGAAACCAACCCCCCGCTTCCTTCCCTTCCAAGTGAAAAACGGGAAATTCAAGAATTTTTTATGTTTTTCCTTCCCCCACCCCCCTTTCCGGCCAATTGCCCCTTAACAAACCCCCAAAATCTTACACACCACGCCCCGCACAACACAACATTTTTCCCAAAACGCGCACAGGGGTCTCCTTTCGAACTCCCTTTTCTCCCAACAAAATGGACGGCAAATTTTTACTACCGCCGACCCGGTGACAGTGCCCTTCCTTTGGGTGGGCGAAAATTTTTTTTAAAAACAGGGATTTAAAAGTCCCTTTTTGAAATCTCTAAAACATGCCCTTTTGGGCCCGTGGATGATAGGGCGATGTACGTACGCCCTTTCCCACCACAAAAAAAGGTTGAAACGGTTTCATGAGATCAGAGTTTTAACGGGGGACCCGATCAGACAGAATCTCCCTTTAACAACAAATAAATAAACCGTAAAAAATTTCAAAAAAGAACCGCAGATTTACTTTCAAAAAGGACAGAAATTCCATCAAAAAGGACCGCAGATTCACAAACCCGGGCGACCGTAAGAAAAAAATCAAAGATTCAAAAGCACAGTACCCCAAAAGAAGAACAGAGATTCGGCACATTCCCACAGAAGAAAAAGGGCCAGTTTCAAAAAGGCACTGAAAATCAATTTGAATCCCCGGAAAACACAATTTCCCCAAAGCCCCATAGAAAAAATTTAAAACTTTGATTCGACTACCTTGATCAAAAACAAATATTAACTTCTCCGGTTTTGATACTACAGTGTCCCATCAAAAAATTTTAGCCCACCAAAAACCATCCCGGGGGGACAATTAGGGGCACATAAATTTTCCCTTACAGGATTTTAAGTCACTCTGGGCGACTTTGCATTCACAAAAATTTTAAACAAATATTTTTCCCTGCACTTTTATCCCAGCGGGTTTCCGTCATCAAAAGCTTCCCAATACAAAAATAAACATCGAGAAACTACGGATTGGGAAAGTCCCTTTCTCCAATGCGCCCAATTTTAAAATTTGAAAATAGGTAACAAAATACGAAAAAAGGTTTTAAAAGAAAAGTAAAGGGGAGAAAGAATTAAGGGCCCGGGTTTTTGGGTGTCCGGGCCAAATTTTTTTTGTTTTAATGATTGTTTTTCCCGTATTGTTCTATGGGGGAGAGGCTGACTTTCAACGTTGCAGGGGTTTTTTCAGGGGGAGGGGGGTCTTTTGTTGACGGTACCAGCGAATATGTAGCGGGAAAATGAAATTTTTTTATAAAATTGTTGTGAATCCCTATGTCCCCGAGAGTAAACTTAAAACCCCCTTTTTAAAAATTTTTATTTTGTTTAAAATTGAAACCACTGCATGTGTGTCGGTGGGCTGAATTTTTTGTGTGGACCTTAGTACCCAATACACGGAGAAGTTAATTTTTTTTTTAGATAAACGGTACTCGAATAAAAGGTTTAGTTTTCTAGGGGCCCCTTTGGTAAAATTGGGTTCTCCGGGGATTCAATATTGATTTGCGGGGGCCTTAAAAATCTGCGGTTTTTTTTTTGTGGAGTAATGTGTTAGAATCGGTTTGTTCTTCTTCTGTGGGTACTGTGCTTTATGAATCGGCGATTCTTTTTCTAGGGAATTCGCCCGTGTTTTTGGGAATCTGCGGTCCGTTTGGATTTTTTTGGGGCCTTGTGAATGAAAAATCTGGGTTCTTCTTTGAAAGTTTACGTGATTTATTGTGCTTGTTATGGGAGATTCTGTTTCTTCTTCTTCATCGCTTGGGGTTTGTGAACGGCTGTGCTTACATGGGGGACTTTGGGTTTACGTCGGGGGTTTTTTTTTTTATGTGTAAACTGGGGTTTGGGGGTTTTCTGGGGAAAACCAAGTGTGTTGATTGTACCTGTGAGACCGTGGACGGCCCCGGCGGGATTTTGTGAGTGATATCAATATATGTAAAGATATTTGTGTTTTGAAGTTCCAAAAGGTATTGATATTTTTTCTATAGGCTTTTGTAGTGAAATGTTTTAATTTGTCCCCAATTTTCACTTTGAATTATGTTTTGATGGTTCAGGCAGCTTTAATTTTTAAGAAAAAATCTAACTCGGGGTTTTTCCCCCTGGCTTATGAACGAAAAGGGTGGGTGTGGAGGGAAAAAAATTATTAAAACGCATCCAAATTTTTTTAAGCGAGGGGTCGGGAAAACAAAACAGCACCGCACACCACCGTAACAGTTTATTTTGATAAAAAAAAAACAATTTTAAAAAAACCCTTTTTAAATGCAGGACAAAATTCCCTTTTTACCCTTTTTGGTCCCAAACACCAAAAAAAAAAACAGTTGAAATAACTAGGGCGGGTTTCTGAATATAGGGCTACAGAGAAAAAAAGGGTTTCCTTTTGGGCTAAAGTGGGAATAAACACCGGGGGTTTTAGAATTTAAAAAAAAAACTACACCACCCCTTGAAAAATAAACGATGCTTTTTCACTTTTTTAAATTACCAAGGGGGCTAATCCTAGTTTCCCCGAACATACGTTAATTAGAGGTAAAACAAATGGGGGGCCCGAAAGCTTGGTTCCCCCCTTTTAAGCTCGTTTTTTGCAATTATAAAAAGGGAAAGATAAATAAACACCCTTGTACCCTTCTGAAAAGGTTACGTGGGGTTAAACAAAGACAAACAAACAATACCGACTTTTGCAAAAGGGGGGGGTTGTTTTTTATTGCGTTTTACTCTGTTGATGAAGGCTGAAAAGGGTTTAAATTAAAAGGGATAGTAAAAGAAAAAATTTTAAAAATAATTTTTAAAAAAATTTTTGGAGGTTCAAAAAATTTTAAGGTTGAGAAAATTTAAAACTGAACTTAAAAAGGGAAAAGAAAGCGCCTTGGAAAATTTTAAGGGTTACTGGAAAGAAATTTTGGTTTTAAAATTTTTTTAAATTACTTTTTCCCCCTTAAATGTTTCTTTTTTATTTGGGGCCCCTCAAGTTCCAGCTTTTTGGGGGCCCTTTAAAGGGCGAAAAAAAAAAAAGGTGCCCGGGGAAAAAATTGGGGGGGGGGTGTTTTCCCCCCCTGTTCCTAGGTTTACGGGGTTTTGGGACGCCATCGCCTCCCTTTCCCTTTTAAAGGGGCCGCCTTGGGGGGGTTGGGTTTAGGCGGCCATTGGGTTTCCTTTGGGGTTTTGGGGGGTTAAAGGGGGGGGGGGGGGGGGGCCGGGGGGGGGGGGGGGGTTTAAAAAAAACCCCAATTTACCCCCACGGGGGGGGTTTTTGGGGGGGCCCGGGGGGGGATTGGGGGGGGGCAAACGGGGGTTCTTGGGAGGGGGGAAAAAAATTTAATTAAAAAGGATAAAAAACCCATTTAAACAGAAAACGGGAAGCAGGTGAGGGTTGGGGGGGGCGGCAAAAAAAACCAATACGTTGGAAAAAATTTTTTAACCTAACGGTTACCGTGAAAAAGGGAAAAATTTTAAAAAACAACTTTATTTTTAAACCAAAAATTTTTTACCAAAAATTTTAAGGGGTTTAAAACAAAAAAAAATTAGGGGGGGGGGGTTTGAAAAAATTTTTTTTTTAACCCCTGGGGGTTTGGGGGACAATTGCACCCTCTCACAAACAAAGGATCTTTTGGGGGAAGGTTTTTACAGAAAAAGGGGGCCAAAAAAATTTAAGGGGGGGGAGTTTTAATAATTTTTTAAACCCTTCAATATTTTTTCTCCCTTCCTTATGGGTTTTTACTCAATTTTCAACTTCGCCCTCTGCCCCCCAGGAGTTTACAAGTATTTACTTTAGCCCAAAGGGAAAAGGTTTTTTGATTTCCCCTGCACATCTTCAGTAATGCAATTTTTTTTTTTAATTTGTTTGGGCTTTTAAATGGTTTAAGGCCTGTTTTTTTTAAAATTCTTCTTTTTTTCTTGGCACGAAGACTGGGGCCCAATCTCCAACCCATTCTGGTTGCGTTCTCTACCATAATTTCTCTGGGATATTGATGGGGTTAAACGGGCGTTCAGCTAAAATTCTTATTAAAGTTTTGTAAGGGGCCCTTTTGGGTCGATGGTTGCCTGGGATCCCTCTCTTAACTGTAACATGCCGCTTTTAAAAAAAGCTGTTTACAGAACCTTTAAATCCTTTTCCTCACCAAATTTAATCATCCTAGGAACTTTTTAAAGGGGCCCCGCATTTTAAAATTTGTTGTAAAGCCCAGCCACAACAGGGCTTTTACCATTAAAGGTTTAGGGGTCCCCTTTTTATCGGGGCCATGGCAACAAAATGTCAGGCATACTTTAAAAATTTTTTTTTTAACTTTGTCATGTTGGGGGAAAATAGGGGGGGCCCCTGGTGGGTGTCATTTGGGAAATGGTTAACCAAAACAGGCCTTTTTATTCTTTTTTGGGCGGGGAGATATATTTGGGCCCAAATTTCGTTTTAAAGGGCCGTCTTTCGCTTCGGGTTCAACACTCTAGCGCTTTTAAATCGTTTTTTTAAAAGCAGTTTTTTTCCAAACCCTTTAGGAGAATAATAAAATTTTAACCAAGAAAGAAAATGTATTTTTTTGGGGGGTTTTATTTTTCACAAGAAAGTGACCCAAAAAGATAGACTGAGGGCAGGGGAAATGCAATGAAAACATCTCTGGGAGTCTTCTGTTCCCCAGATTGGGTTTATAAAAGTCAGACAGTTCTTTGGGGGAGGCGAGGGTTTGAAATTTTTTCCCGTCACTAAGGATTTCTATTCTTTTTGGCCCCCAACGTCTGGAAATGTGTGCTCTGCATGGCCCCGGTTTTCCAACTTTTTATTTTAAAAAAGTCTAAGGGGGCAATCCCCATTTTTCGTAAGCGTTCTTGCCTTACTTAAAACTTCCTTTCCTTTTTATGGCGGTTTTCTCTCTTCACGGACCGCAATTTACTAAACTATAATTTTCTTCCAGAGAAGGGCCCAAAACATTAAAAAAGCTCCCCCCCACCCTTTAGAACCAATCCGCACTTTTTAAATTTTTTTCTTATAATTAAAACTTTTTTAGGGTTTTAAAATTTTTTTGGGATAATCCCCCGGTAACAAAAAGGCCCTTTTTAGGCAAACCCTTTCAGTAATTTTCAAATAAACCTTAAAAAAACACCCCAAGTTTAAACCCTTTCCGATTTTAGCCGGCCTCATTTTAAACATTTTTTTTGCTAAAACCTAAAAGCCCAAAACCCAAGACCGCCAATTACAGCAGAATGGTAAATTTGGAAGGGGGAAACTTTTTCACCACTTTTTAAAACTAAAAAAATAATTAAAATAATCATAATACGAAAGGCTGTCTATGGGCTTTTTATTTGATAATTTTTGTTTGTTAAAGCTAAAAAAGGTTTTCAATAGTTTTGGCGAAAACCTTTTTCTTTCCCTTTTTGGGCGGGTTTTTTTCCCAAAAACATTTTTAAAAAGGGGTTTTAAAAACAAAACGCCAAAAAAAGGGACTGCATAAAATTAAAAACTTTAAAAATCATGGTTTTTAAAAGTTTTTAAAATTATTTTTATTTCTTTTTAAAAAAGGAAATTTTACGAACTATTAAAATTTTTGGGGGGAGCAAGCGACTACTCAGCAACCAAGCCAAAAGAAAGATTATACTTCTAGCCGCCTGGTGGAAAAAAAAATAGACAGAAATTTTGGGTGAATAAGTATTGAACAGGGTTCAGCAACTGTCTCTTTTAGACGTTTAGAAGTTTCTACGCTAGTTTCGAAGCCAGCTAGGGTCACAAATGGTTAGATCGGTGGGGCGCAATAATTTTTTATATGTAAGTTAGTAAGTAAGATGGCGCCGGTTTTAGTCAGAAGAAAAATTTAAAAAAATGATTTTCCAAGAACCGGTTTTTAAACCCAAATCCCTAAAAAAACCCCTTGCATGTGACATGTATTACAGATTTTGGACGGGGGTTTTGCCCATTCATCCTGAATTAATTACTTTTTTTTCATTTTTTAATTTTTATGCATTATTAAAATTTTAAACGAAAAAAAAAAAAAGCGGAAAAAGACGCCCAGGACAGTCCGAGAAGCAGAATGTACCCCCAAGTGGCCCCCAAGGGAAGTACCACAAGTGATTTAAAGGCTTAAACTAAAAGTCCCGGCGTGTTTTAGGTGGGGTAAACCCAGCTGAATGGGAAAAGATGCCCAAAAAAACAAACCCAAACAGCAAAACAAAAATTGTTTAAAAAGGGAATCAACATTCCCCCGTCAAACACCACCCAAAAACAAAACAATCACAATCAACAAAAAAATGGACATTATGTATTGGGAGCTGCTGTTGTTGTGGGGTGGGGGTTTTTAAGGACAAGAACCCAACACCCTTTCCTACCAAAGTCACAAGTCCCCCCAGTAAAAGGGGGAAGAAAACCCGCTTCTGCAAAAAAAGTACAACCTCCTTTCTGTAGACCCTTTTTTTCTATGGAATGGTGGGGTTTTTTTGAAATAAATAAATTTAAAAACTAGAAAGAACTAGATTAAAATAAAAAGTTTAAGGGACAAGTTAAGTTTATTTTAGAAAATTTTTTTGTTAAGTTAAGTGCAAGTAAATTACAAAAAAATTAAGTACAAGAAAATTTAAAAAGTTATGTTTAAATACTAGTTAGGTTTTTAAGTAAGTTCCAGTTGGGGTTTTAAAATAATACTAGTTAAGTACTTTAGGTTTCTTACTTAAGTTTAAAAGTTAGGTTTTTAAGTTTTAAATACAGGGGCCAAGTCATAAAATTTTAAACTTTTAAAAATTTCTCCAAAGCCTTTGCAATGAAAAATCAGGATTTACGTAAATTCCCGGGGTTTTGTTAGAGAAGGTGATTTCTTTTTAACGCATTTGTGTTTTCCGGAAAGAAGGTAGAGCGCAGTTAACATTTGTGTGGAAAAGAAAAACTTTGTTTTCAAAAAAAAGCTTGTTTTAGTTGTGTGAGTTATATTTTTTTTTTAAAATTTTTAAATTTTCCCCTTTGCCTTCTTTATTACAGAAGGGTTTGGGTTTGCAAAACTATTCATCTTTCCCGGAAGCCAAAATATTTTTGGGATAACTTTTCCCATTTAAATTCACCTTCATCTTTCCAAACACTTTTTTTGTTCACGTTAATGTAAAGAACGTCCCTTTTGGGGGAAACGAAGGGGGGAGTACCACCCACAGCCCCTTTGGTACCCCGGGTTTTAATCCTTATTAAAATTTCAGTTGGAAAAACCAGAAATTTAAAAAACAGTGTCTTGTAAGGGGCTCGGGTTCGGGTTCAGTGGTTTTTTAAAATTGTCATAAAAGAAATTCTGCATTAACAATTTTGAAAAATCTTTTAATTTCGGGAAAACCCAAAACCCGGGTTTTCCCCAAAATAATTTCTGTTTCTTCTTCAAAAATCCAAAACCCCCGGGGTCGTTAAATTTTTTTAAAGTTTGATAGTTAGGTTTAGAGACCAGTTTAAATTTTTGGGGTTTTTTTTTTGTAACTAATCTTAATTTTAAGTTTTTGGGGGTTCTCCCGGGTTTTGCCCCCCAAAAAAGCTGTTGGTTTTTTTAACCCTTTAAAAAAGCTTTTTCCCAAAGCGTCCCGTGGGCGTGGGTTCTAAATCGGGTTTTTTTCCTTTTATATTTTTTGGCTCAAAGGGCTCTTGGTCAAAAGCAATGATTTGGTTTAACAAGGGTGTTTTTTTAGCCCCTGTCTTAGGTTTTTAAAAAGTAGGGGGCCCCTTTAAAAGGCAAAACATACTTAAATTTTGTGGCGAAGATTTGGCCCCAAGGGTTTTGGGGGTTTTTGGGGTCTCTTTAAACTTTTGCTGCCTTGGGGGGAAACTTGTGGAGATCGTGTAATTCTTTAGGATATTCTAAGTCTACTTCTAGAATAAAACCATGTTGTTGATCTGGCGTCAAACTGCCCAACCCACTTTAATGCCCCTTGAATATTATTTGTACCATGCCCAGTGTACATCCTGAAGTTACGTAATGGAAGTGGCTGACTCATGGCCCACCCATACAAATTATTGGCGTCTAAGTACATTAGATAGTTGGATGGTTTAGTGGGATCATAGTCGTCTAAATACTTGTTGTTGGCTTTGCAGTAAGAATGTGAGGCCATGCTAATACTCCCTTAGGCCGTCTTCAATCATCTGGAGTGTGGGTAGATCAGAAATTTAAATCAATCTTAATGTTTGTAGACTTTAAGAATGCGTGCCGGGAAAAGGGCCCAGGAGCAGAGATGTAATGTGATGAGTCTAGACCGTAATGTTTCATGCATGTAAATCTGTAATTCTGAAAGACGTCTGCCAATAAACACACGTCGGCCATCAAGTATTGATCGTGATAATCGCCCATCGTTCGACAGTGTAATTCTGTCCAGGCTTTTTGAGCGTATTCATATTCAGAGTCAGTTATGTCTTTGCCTCTAAGACTAGAAAAGAAAGCGCCTTTAGGGGGAAGTGAGTCTTTGTCAAATCTTTCCCACGAGTTCATGTATTCATAAGGATAAAACACCTTTACGCACTAAAGATGGGTCAAAATATTGTTTAGTTATTGGAAGTCTTGTAGCGATCTGCTAACTTATCTAAACTCCACATCAGATGCTGGGCAGAGTCATAAAAGGATAAACAGTCAAGAGTAAAAGACTGAAGACTGTGCAATGCAGGTAACCTCTTATATTCAGAAGTCACTGCTTGCATGATAAAAGGAGAATCGTAGCCTCGTAGGTTATGAAAGAAGATAGGCAGTTTCCATTTTGGGGGGTCAACCTTTAGTTGAAGATTACAACTTGCTGTGTGCTGCCCCTCTAAATTTGCCAGTAATGTGATCGTGGTCTCTTACTGTCGCGTTTTTACTGTTAGGTGTTAGCTCTAAGCCGCAAACCCAGCAGTGAGTGGCTGAGTCATAAACGTTCTTGGTCTTCAGGAGTCATAACAATGTCTGAAAGATTTAGTCGATAGGAGAATTGATTACGAAGTTGTGTCATGTGTTGTAAAAATCGATTAGCTGCATTGGGGCTCTGTAAATCTCAGGTGTTGTGTGTTGACGTTGACCTAACAATAATAAACGCATAAGAACAGATCTGATGGTGGTTTAATAAGGATGTTTTTTTGTTCTTGTTGAGGGCCGTAGTACTGCGGCAAGATTGATTCAAAGTCAGCATAGACTATGTATGGGTCATTTGCATTTTGTGTAAATTTTTTAAAACTAACTTTAGACCCTGGTGGGGGCGTAAGAAGTTTGGTTTCACAGTCTACAAAACTTTTACAATGTTTCTTATGACTGGCAGCTGCTTCTATAGTAGGGATTCTGACCAAACACCTTCTACAAAGCTTTGTTTAAAATTGTCTTTTGTAGTATAAGCCATAAGTCTGCTTATTGTTCTGATTAATACATAGTGGCTCTTTTGCCAATCTGTAAACAGTATCAAGTCTACGTGTTTGTTAAGTGGTTCGCCAAAAGTAGGGGCTTTTGGGGAGATCCTTAGAGGCACTAGATTTTTCTACTACAGACCATGTGTATACGTTACAGTGATTGGTTTGTTTTGCTCTTCAAACTGAGATTTACTTTCTATACTTTACTGGGAAGGTTATGCCATTAATTTCAGGTCATGTCTATATTGTTCATAATTGGAGACTCTGTTTGCTGATTTTTAACAGGATGTAAATGTGCTAAAACACCACATAAAAACACATGCTGTCAGAATTATGTATGTTTAAGGGTGCTGGTTTTAACTCTAACTCTTTTGGGAGAGGAAGGTAAGAATTGCAACTACAGGATAGAACTTTGTTTGTCTCAATCTAATTTGAAGGACTGTTCCTTCAGACCAGCCAGAACCCTTAACTTGCCTCCTCACTAGCATGGTTAAACTGAGTAAGCATGTAATCAGCCCATTCAGGTGTAAAGTCGTGATAGCTGATTACTTCTTTCTGTCTAGTTGAAACCCCAAAATTGCATGTTACTATCATCAGGCGTTATATAATCAATCAGAACAGCCAACAAAAACTTGTACTGGTGGGTCCATCTGAAGAAACTCTGGGATTTTAGAGATAGCATGTGTCACACGTTCCTGAACGTTTGTAGGGTTAATTAATATCCATGTCTACTTCACTAAACGTATTGCTTAACTGTTTGTCACTATCAAATATTTCTTCCATCGTATATAGTTTTCCAACCTTGGATTCTCCGCATTTGGTCGTCATTTTTAAAGCCACAATATTTATGTAAATTAAAAAATAAATGTAAATAAAGTAAGTAAAAAGTGCTTTTATTCTTCACCCAAGCGTTGCAACACTTCAAGACACGTTAACCCTTTCAAGAACACCCGCTAATATTTTAGCTTTTTCTGAATCACTACAGTCAATGTTCATCACTTTGATTGCTTCATTAAATAGTTCACTATGATCTTTTATTACATTGTTTAATCATTCTCAAAACCAAATTCACTAAAATCAATGTTTAATACTTTCATTGTTTCGTCAAATAGTTCATTACATTTTTTAAATCAGATTCACTGAGTTCGACAGCCATTTTAAAATCTAAATTTTAAATAAATTAAAAAATAATAATTGTAAATTCAGCTGTTATTTATTACTCATAGTCTTTTTCTAAACTTAAAAACT
The DNA here is from genome assembly GCA_018398815.1 of Conus ventricosus. NCBI lineage: Eukaryota > Metazoa > Mollusca > Gastropoda > Neogastropoda > Conidae > Conus > Conus ventricosus. The sequence goes on along the minus strand of JAFLJL010001207.1, from coordinate 39,012 downwards.
GCCCAGGTTTAAAGGTAACAGTTTTCTCCTTCAGGATCAGTAGAAACAGTCAGATTGGCATCTTCAGGAGCTATCATATCGAGTAAAATGGCAAACAACTTTATAACTGGTTGGGGCCAAGAATCTGGTATTTTACTGATTGAGTGCTTTTTCGCTTTCTCGCATATTTATGCGCTGAAAAAGATCTGTAATTAATTCTTTAAACATATTCTTTAATGATCTTTATGAGCCCCTCTCCCAATCCAACTCGTAAAGTATATTAATAAGCTCTGTAGCTACTTCGGCCTTCATTTTTTTAAACCAGATTAAAAGCAACAATTAAAAAATAAGTAAGCCTCGGCATGGGCCTGTAACACACGCTGCAACGCGCTCTGCTAATGTAGATTATTGATCGTTTGGCGGTGCAGCGTGTGAGTTAGTAGTGCAAGTATTATTGATTTCTACCCTCCTTGTTCGCACAGAGCATCATTAACAAATCTAATAAGAAAAACAATAATAATGAAAGTGATTTGTTCCCTTTAATTATACATAAAATGTAATTACCCCCTGAATAAATTATCTATTTATTTGATCAGTAAGAGAGAATTAATTATTAAAAGTTTGTGTTTAATTTGCTAAAGCTTTTAATATGAATATTGTACAAAGTAGCTACTAAAAAGTACTTTAAAACACAGTTGTTGTTTAACCTTTAAAACTATTCTGCTTGAATAAAAAACAATTTTAATAACAGTCACACTTATGTAAAACATCATAAAATTATGAAAGCTTTCAGTTTGCACAGTATATATATTCATCTAAAAGTGTAAGTTGGGAATATGCCTGCAGTGGTTTTGTACTTGTTTGCATGGTTTTTGAAAGTCTAAATTTGGCTCTCTTCTCTGCCCTCTAGTGACTCTTCCAATTTTCGTGTTTCGTTTATCTGGGTCATAGCACGGTAATAAACGCCCGCAAAACCACATGTGGTCACTGGCGTGGCTATAAACGCCGCAAACCACAATGTATATGTGTGTGTCTCAGGAAGAGCCACTAAAAAGGGTGAGAGAATTGCCCCAAACTAGACAAATTGAAAGTAGGCAACCAAGTATAAGAAAATAACCACTATTAGAGGCATATTCCCAAAACCCTTCACATCTTGGCCACATTATCTGTGATCCTCTGGATCTGGCTTGGGGCCCTAGGGCGCCATAGGGTCTCAAGTTAGACCCAGAGGTGATCAGTAATGTGGCCAGATGCGAAGAGTTCTGCACTTTTTTATAATGATTTTATGCCCCTGGAGAGAATGTTAATATGCGAGTTCACGATCACCTATCTTATGTGCACGTAAGCCCCATTTTAAAGTAACGATTACGTCGATTTTTGCAGTTTTTTGCGTGTTAATTTTGTTTAGAAAAAAGGTGTTAATTTTGGCCAAAAGTGACATGAGAAGGACGAGATTTGTTTGTGAAAAGGGGGGTTTTCGTGCAAAATAAGATGGGTGGTCGTGAACATAGATATTAACATTCTCTCATGAAGTCTGAAGATGGTGTAGAACCCATGCCGTCCGACGAGGCGGTAGTCGTTTTAAAGGTCCCGGACAGGGGTAGGACCATCCAGTGAAGAACGCGTGTTCTTCACACGCTGCGGCCTCAAGAACGTCAGCCCCGGGTGAAGCCAGCGGGAGGAGAAACAAGAAGGAAAGGAACTGGAAAGAAAAGAGGGTACTAGAACCCCGCCGTCAGTACGATTTGAAATATGCCACTAAATCCTAACAGCCACTCGCATGAGGGCGAGGGGAGGTGTTTGCTGAATGCATTAGTAGCACCAGCTTAACACAGACCTGAGCATAAAAACAGTAAACAAACCAAATGAGGAATGTTCGCTAAAGGTCTTCTCACACGAAGCAGGCAAGAGATTACATTGAATTAACAAGTTGAAGAAACGAATAGCAGTTTATATTTTCATCCTTCCTTCACTCACGTTCAACATTTTTCTTTCTTAGGAATTGAAACTTGAAGAGTACAGCAACCATTGCTTTACAACTGCCACCACATTTACAAACAATCATAATTTAATGGCACGATTATCCCCACATTTTATAGTAACATTTCAAAACAACACAAGTCTCCAACCACGCATGCAAACGACTAATCGTGCGTACGCACGCTCGCAAACACAAAACACTCGTTCCCCTTGCACACACAAACAGACGGTGGCCGAAGAATACGAGACCGGCGATTGTGACAGGGGCGGACGAGTGAGACCAGCAAGTCCCAACCCTAAATCACCAGGTTCCTCCCCTATCCCCACCGACTACCGCATCACCAGATGCATTGAAAGGAGAATTTTGGATTTAATTTTGAATGGCCAGGTTAAAGATCGAATTAACCAGAGAAAAGTGGTCTCAAACAATATTTCTTAAATAATTTTTGAAACCCAAAAGAGATTGTGCAAAAAGAGAAGAATTAGCCGCTAACAACAAAAACCCCCCAAACAAACCACGAAACAACTGATACTACCAGCCACCCCTGAACCTGCAGATGAATTGCACGGAGAGTGAAATTAGAGAGACAGAGAGAGAAAGTAAACCTAACCTGAGCTGAACGACATTAAGGTGCAAACACACTACAAGCCACATTAAGGAACTGATACAACGACAACAACAACAACAATAAATAAATGAATAATTCTACCACCAAATATGAACCAACGTCATGGCCTCGTGACAAACACCCCTCCTAAAAGCATCTGTTTCTCTGAGATACAGTGCCCTTTGAACCTTGACGCATGTGCAAATTCACAACAATGGGACCGAAACCAACCCTCTGTGATCGACAGAGTACGATAAATCCAATACAAACATTCGACGATAGAATTATACAAGGAGATACATAGTACTACATTTATCAATCAACCAAACAAACCTTCAGACAATAAAAGTAGCAATCTGAACAGTGTGACTCACTACTTTAACATCACTGAAGTGAGAACTGTCACTACAACCGGATAACAAGCCAAAAGGGGACATAACCCTAGTTGAGGGGAAGTGTCCCTCTGACTGATCCTCCCAATGGATGTGCCGTTACGGAGCTCGGCTGAGATAATCAGCATCCGTATTGCTAGAACCCTTGATATGGCGAAAAGTGAAAGCATGACTCTAATTGGGGTTTCGGTGGACAATACCAGTGCACACTCTCCAAGGTACTGTGCAGGGAGCGATCTGTGAGTACATCCTGGAATTCCTGACATAACCTATGCAGTTGTTCTGTCTGAGCTGAGGAAGGGTTGGAACCAAAACAAACGTCCCGCCACGACTCTTCCTCGACGAGAGGAACAGTGGAGATGTCCTGAACCACCGATACTGCGTCCTCATCGCCACTCTCAACGACGACAGGGTGTATCCTGCCTGGCACCGAGTTCGCCGCACGTATGCTTTCAGGAGGTTGGCGTGATACAAACGTTCCTTCCCTCGAACTCGAATACGGTAATCCCAATCACCCACGCGACTGCAGACCACGAAAGGACCTTGCCAAGCAAGCTGTAACTTGTTCTTCTTTTGGGCAGGAGAAGCAACACGTCATCACATGGCTCGAACCACCGCTCAACGCTGCGCTTGTCATACAAAGCCTTGTACTTGGCTTTTGCCGACTGCAAATGTTGCTGAGCAAGCTGGTCAGCGATGCGACCCTTGGGCATTGTCTGCTGGCAGACACCGCAACTTCGGCAGTACTGCCTAACCTGAGAGTTCATTCCCGGCCAGAAAAAGTCCTGTCTTACTTGCTCGAGGGTCCGCTTTGAGCCCATATGACCTGCCATGGGCGAATCATGGGCCTGCCGGAGAACAGATTCTCTCAAACTTTGGGGGACGACTAACTGCTTGGCCACCCGATCTGCCTGAGTGAAGACCCTAAAGAGGATCCCTTTGTGGAGGTTAAAGCCCACCTTGGCATATCGGGCAGACTGAGCGGGACAATCCACCAGTTGTCGTAGGCGTTGGACATCCAAGTCCCTGGCCTGAAGACGAACCATGGTAGCAGGATCGGCCCTTGCAAGAACCTCGTCAGAGATTGGTTGTAGAACAGGACGCAATTCCTGTTCCTGCTTCTTTGCTTTGGCGCGCGTGGTAACTCCCACACACGCCTGTACGGGCAGATCCGTAGACACAGACTGACTGCGTCCGTCTGCAAATGTGATAGTATTCCCTATGAGAAGGGAATACAGAGATCGCTCCACCGCGATGGCCCATACTTCGCCACAGAAGTAGGGAATAAGTACAGAAGGACGGGTGGAGGTAAAACCAGCCTCCAACCCGCACACAAGAGCGTTGATGCTCCCGAATCCCTGATGGAGTCGACCAAGGAAGAACCCACAACAGACAGAAACACTGGACACTCTACCCCCCGAAGCCGGGATGGACCCCACGTTAGCCGTGGCACGAGGACGCAGGGAAGGATTAGCCCCATGACTACCGGCGGCTTTAGGGCAATCTTTCCCAATGTGGCCGGGACGACCACAAAGAAAACAAAGCTGGGGTGCTGAGGTCCCCGATGAACTGCCTGCCTTGTTCTACCCGCTAGCAGTCGTCGTCGCCTTACTGCCACTAAGTCCTGTGAGGGTCTTCCTGTCCGTATCTGGGCGATGCCCATAAGCTCTATGGGCTTCAGCAAACACCTCAGCAGTACGAATCGCAGCCGCGAAATCCTTTGGTGCTGTCTCGCCAGTACGGATCCTCAACTCGGGGGACACAGTGTTGGTAAGCTGTTCGATGAGGATCAGATCCTCAAGCTCCAGCTTGGCCAACTGACGCCAATAACCTAGCGTTTTGCGCAGCCTATCTCCAAACTGCCCGAAGGTCTCGTCGTTATTCTTTTTCATGGATCTGAACTTCCTCCTGTACGTTTTTTGGGGTAAGATGGAAACGTTTAGGCAGAGCGAACTGCATGTCTGCATAAGACGCGCCTTCTTTTTGGAGTAAGCACACACTCCCTTGCAGCACCTGGTAGTTCAGAAAAAAGGTGCATGGCCTTATGTTCCTCGGACAATTGGTATCAACTAGCTACCTTGTCAGAGTGCTCCAAGAACATATCAATGTCTTCACTGGGTTTGAACTGTGGAATTTTGGGCCTCTAACTCTATCATTTGCTTGTCGTTTAACCCCCTGATTTACAGATGCGGGAGTCCGCGAAATAAATTGTTCCATCTCTTCCCTACATTGTGCTGCTTCCTCAGGATGGAGGCTAACTCTGCTGATAACGCTCTTCAGTTTTGATCATCTCTTCTCTGCGCAGAGTTGCCTCTTCCCTATGCAGAGCTTCCTGTCTGGCAACATCCTCTCGTCGCTGTCGCTCCAGAAAACATCAGGACGGAGGCTAAATCCTGAGCAGGTGCCACCACTCCCGACACGGGAGGATGACCCTTTTGGCCTGTCCCTTGGGTCTCGACTTTCCCATGAGGAAAGTCCCCCGGGGCATACTCCTAACGAGGGGAAACATGGAGAGGAGAGGGTTTCGGCATCCGTGATCCAACAGAAGTCCACAGTTGCCTAACCATTCTCTGACGCATCTGAGTGGACGTGTCAGGTGGGGTCTCAGCAGAGGGATCCCCAAGCGAAGAAGTAGCGAAAGTACTCGCGGGACTATCGGCCACAGCACTGGAGTATGTAGAAGTCCCTGTAGTCAAAGTACTGGTACTAACAGCAGGACTACATTTTGAAGACCTTTCTTCTTCGACGCATGCGTCGCCATACCGCCAGCACCGGACGTTGCCATGACAACTTTTATCCTATGGTTCTCAAACAAAGAGAAAGACAATTCCACTTGAAAAAACAGATACCACGCGAATATGTCACGTTTCTTGGTGACCGACTGTGAGAAACAGCAAATAAACAGTGTCAACATACAATCTTTATTGAAAACGAAAAAGACCAAAAGACTCCCGTGACCAAGTTACCTTCGCGGCCCGCGCTCACAAAAACAAGAGCGACAAGACAGCGAAGTTCACTAGTCAACAAAGAGCAACCAAACATTCAAAATAAAGAAAATACATAGAGAAAATGTCAAGGCTGCTCCCACTCTGGCAACACCCCCGCTCCACAACACGAGCAACAGGCGGGGGGCTCACCGACAAATAAATGACAGAAGGAATAGGGAGAAAGGAAAAAGTGACACTAACGTCCGATACACCCAACTGCACACAATAACCACCAGGTACAATTTTGAAAGTGATTCAAGTGTCAGGTCGCGAACCTGGAAGTCAAAATGAAAACCTAATCCGCCACTTGACCACGCTCACACTCTACGGAGCGGCAGAAGCGTCAAAATAGAAAAAAGAAACTAGTTACCTACAAAGCAGGAATGGCAGACTGATTGGCGACAGAAAGGCAAGTTTTACGGCCACATCTGCGGTGGCACTCGGCGGAAAGAGGAGTCTGGACGCGGGTCGCTTCCCCTTCGTCTCAACTGGATCCCACGCCACAGTCCACACCAGTGTTCATTCAGGCCACCAAAAGACTCCCTACACGCTAGAGTCACCCAGCCAACCACCCACAAACAAACACGACAAACTGACTAAACTATACAAAACGGACAGAACTGGACAAGCACTCCACGAAACGAGAGAGTCAGAACCCTTCAGATCCCGGACGAGCCCCCACATATGTCACGACCGGCCCCTGGAGGTCGGCCCTGACAGGATCGGTCTAGAAGGGAGTGAAGGGAGTGACTAACCTCACACTCTCCACAAGAGAACACACAAGAAAGATTACAATACAATACACCATTTATTCACACCAATACACACATATTCACAAATAAGCATTTCAACACACACAACATACACATAGTCACAAATAAGCATTTCAACACGCATTCATTTGTTCCTTGTTTGAAATATGCTGCTAAATCCTAACAGCCACTCGCATGAAGGGCGAGGGGAGGTGTTTGCTGAATGCATTAGTAGCACCAGCTTAACACAGACCTGAGCGTAAAACAGTAAACAAACCAAATGAGGAATGTTCGCAAAAGGTCTTCTCACACGAAGCAGGCAAGAGATCACATGGAATTAACAAGTTGAAGAAACGAATAGCAATTTATATCTTCATCCTTCCTTCACTCACGTTCAACATTTTCCTTTCTTGGAATTGAACTTGAAGAGTACAGCAACCATTGCTTTACAACTGCCACCACATTTACAAATAATCATAATGTAATGGCACGATTATCCCCACATTTTATAGTAACATTTCAAAATAACACAAGTCTCCAACCACGCATCCAAACGACTAATCGTGCGTAAGTACGCACGCAAACACAAAGCACTCGTTCCCCTTGCACACACAAACAGACGGTGGCCGAAGAATACGAGACCGGCGATTGTGCCAGGGGCGGACGAGTGAGACCAAGCAAGTCCCAACCCTAAATCACCAGGTTCTCCCCTATCCCCACCGACTATCGCATCACCAGATGCATTGAAAGGAGAGAGAATTTTGGATTTAATTTTGAATGGCCAGGTTAAAGATCGAATTAACCAGAGAAAAGTGGTCTCAACCAATGTTTCTTTTATATCTTTGAAACCCAAATGATACTGCGCAAAAAGAGAAGAATTAGCCGGCTAACAACACAAAAACAAACAAACCACGAAACAACTGATGCTTACCAGCTACCCGTGGGTGATCCAAGAAAGTGGCGGGTCAAGCGACTCTCTGTTCTCTGTCCAGTTGAGTGAACCAGACGAGCAGATGCGGAAACGCTGACATCCCTCCCCTACAGGCCAACTGCAGGAATGAAGGTACCGACTGTACCTTCGGCGAAATGGTCGAGAACCAGAACTGGAGTGGGCGCTCCCAGGGACATCTTCCGCACAAGTGAAGAGAAAACCTGCCTAACCGATGGCAGCCAACATGCCACCATACGTCACAGAGCGAGAATACCTCAAGCTAAGAGGAATGATGCACGTGTGGCAGGTAAAAAGACAGGTGAGAGGCCGATAGGGACAGCCAGTTCAAGAGAAAGGTACCAGCCACCCGTGAACCTGCAGGATGAATTGCACGGACAGTGAAATTAGAGAGAGAGAGAGAGAGAGAGAGAGAGAGAGAGAGAGAGAGAGAGAGAGAGAGAGAGAGAGAGAGAGAGAGAGAGAGAGAGAGAGAAAGTAAACCTAACCTGAGCTGAACGACATTAAGGTGCAAACACACCACAAGCCACATTAAGGGACTGATACACGACAACAACAACAACAATAAA
>JAFLJL010001207.1:15283-27990 GCA_018398815.1 Conus ventricosus | reverse complement strand
CTGTCCAGTATTATCAAGGCATACATGACTTCATGTATCTTTGACAAGACAAGCACAGGATCCTGTCCAGTATTATCAAGGCATACATGACTTCATGTATCTTTGACAAGACAAGCACAGGACCTGTCCAGTATTATCAAGGCATACATGACTTCATGTATCTTTGACAAGACAAGCACAGGATCCTGTCCAGTATTATCAAGGCATACATGACTTCATGTATCTTTGACAAGACAAGCACAGGATCCTGTCCAGTATTATCAAGGCATACATGACTTCATGTATCTTTGACAAGACAAGCACAGGATCCTGTCCAGTATTATCAAGGCATACATGACTTCATGTATCTTTGACAAGACAAGCACAGGATCCTGTCCAGTATTATCAAGGCATACATGACTTCATGTATCTTTGACAAGACAAGCACAGGACCTGTCCAGTATTATCAAGGCATACATGACTTCATGTATCTTTGACAAGACAAGCACAGGACCTGTCCAGTATTATCAAGGCATACATGACTTCATGTATCTTTGACAAGACAAGCACAGGAGCCTGTCCAGTATTATCAAGGCATACATGACTTCATGTATCTTTGACAAGACAAGCACAGGATCCTGTCCAGTATTATCAAGGCATACATGACTTCATGTATCTTTGACAAGACAAGCACAGGATCCTGTCCAGTATTATCAAGGCATACATGACTTCATGTATCTTTGACAAGACAAGCACAGGATCCTGTCCAGTATTATCAAGGCATACATGACTTCATGTATCTTTGACAAGACAAGCACAGGATCCTGTCCAGTATTATCAAGGCATACATGACTCATGTATCTTTGACAAGACAAGCACAGGATCCTGTCCAGTATTATCAAGGCATACATGACTTCATGTATCTTTGACAAGACAAGCACAGGATCCTGTCCAGTATTATCAAGGCATACATGACTCATGTATCTTTGACAAGACAAGCACAGGATCCTGTCCAGTATTATCAAGGCATACATGACTTCATGTATCTTTGACAAGACAAGCACAGGATCCTGTCCAGTATTATCAAGGCATACATGACTTCATGTATCTTTGACAAGACAAGCACAGGATCCTGTCCAGTATTATCAAGGCATACATGACTTCATGTATCTTTGACAAGACAAGCACAGGATCCTGTCCAGTATTATCAAGGCATACATGACTTCATGTATCTTTGACAAGACAAGCACAGGATCCTGTCCAGTATTATCAAGGCATACATGACTTCATGTATCTTTGACAAGACAAGCACAGGATCCTGTCCAGTATTATCAAGGCATACATGACTTCATGTATCTTTGACAAGACAAGCACAGGATCCTGTCCAGTATTATCAAGGCATACATGACTTCATGTATCTTTGACAAGACAAGCACAGGATCCTGTCCAGTATTATCAAGGCATACATGACTTCATGTATCTTTGACAAGACAAGCACAGGATCCTGTCCAGTATTATCAAGGCATACATGACTTCATGTATCTTTGACAAGACAAGCACAGGATCCTGTCCAGTATTATCAAGGCATACATGACTTCATGTATCTTTGACAAGACAAGCACAGGATCCTGTCCAGTATTATCAAGGCATACATGACTTCATGTATCTTTGACAAGACAAGCACAGGATCCTGTCCAGTATTATCAAGGCATACATGACTTCATGTATCTTTGACAAGACAAGCACAGGATCCTGTCCAGTATTATCAAGGCATACATGACTTCATGTATCTTTGACAAGACAAGCACAGGATCCTGTCCAGTATTATCAAGGCATACATGACTTCATGTATCTTTGACAAGACAAGCACAGGATCCTGTCCAGTATTATCAAGGCATACATGACTTCATGTATCTTTGACAAGACAAGCACAGGATCCTGTCCAGTATTATCAAGGCATACATGACTTCATGTATCTTTGACAAGACAAGCACAGGATCCTGTCCAGTATTATCAAGGCATACATGACTTCATGTATCTTTGACAAGACAAGCACAGGATCCTGTCCAGTATTATCAAGGCATACATGACTTCATGTATCTTTGACAAGACAAGCACAGGATCCTGTCCAGTATTATCAAGGCATACATGACTTCATGTATCTTTTATGTAAAATTATTTTCGAATGAGACTACGAGGTACTGTATAGAAATGCACGCAAAACGTCTTACTCCTATATAAAATCCCATGATCAACTTTTGGAAGAGAAGGCCAATTTGGCCGTTGGTATGGATAACACATGTACACATAGCATGTACATTCAGTGGATTGAAAAAATATTGAATGAATGACCGAGCGACTGATTTTAGATTGAATGAAACGGAGAAACGACTGAGTGTGGCGATAGAAGGCAGCTCTTTAACTGACTGAGTGTGGCGCTAGCAGGCAGCTTTTTAATTGACTGAGTGTGGCGCCAGCAGGCAGTTTTTTAATTGACTGTGGCGCCAGCAGGCAGCTCTTTAATTGGCTGAGTGTGGCGCCAGCAGGCAGCTCTATAATTAACTGAGTGTGGCGCCAGCAGGCAGCTCTTTAATTGGCTGAGTGTGGCGCCAGCAGGCAGCTCTATAATTAACTGAGTGTGGCGCCAGCAGCCAGCTCTTTAATTGGCTGAGTGTGGTGCTAGCAGGCAGCTCTTTAATTGACCGAGTGTGGCGCCAGCAGGCAGCTCTTTAATTGGCTGAGCGTGGCGCCAGCAGGCAGCTCTTTAATTGACTGAGTGTGGCGCCAGCAGGCAGCTCTTTAATTGACTGAGTGTGGCGCCAGCAGGCAGCTCTTTAATTGGCTGAGTGTGGCGCCAGCAGACAGCTCTTTAAATGGCTTGTGTGTGGCGCCAGCAGGCAGTTCTTTAATTGGCTGAGTGTTGCGCCAGCAGGCAGCGCGTTAATTGACTGAGTGTGGCGCCAGCAGGCAGCTCTTTAATTGGCTGTGTGTGGCGCCAGCAGGCAGTTCTTTAATTGGCTGAGTGTTGCGCCAGCAGGCAGCGCGTTAATTGACTGAGTGTGGCGCCAGCAGGCAGCTCTTTAATTGGCTGTGTGTGGCGCCAGCAGGCAGTTCTTTAATTGGCTGAGTGTTGCGCCAGCAGGCAGCGCTTTAATTGACTGAGTGTGGCGCCAGCAGGCAGCTCTTTAATTGACTGAGTGTGGCGCCAGCAGGCAGCCCTTTAATTGGCTGAGTGTGGCGCCAGCAGGCAGCTCTTTAATTGGCTGAGTGTGGCGCCAGCAGGCAGCTCTTTAATTGACTGAGCGTGGCGCCAGCAGTCAGCTCTTTAATTGGCTCTATCTGGCAAGGCAGCCCGTAGTATAACTGAAAGCATGGATATAAAGTGCTCGAAGCTTGGTCTCTAGCTGAGAAAAGGCGTTATGTAAATACTTTGATTATGAAATACTACAAGAACAAAAACAAGAACTAGGACAAGAACAAGAATAAGAACGACAAGAACAACAACAATGATGATGCTAGTGATGATGATGATGATGATAATAATAATAACAACAATAACAATGAGAATAACAATGATAATAATAATAATAATAATAATAATAATAATAATAATAATAATAATAATAAAATAATAATAATAATAATAATAATAATAATAATAATAATAATAATAATAATAATAATGATGATGATGATGATGATGATGATGATGATGATGATGATGATGATGATGATGATGATGATAATAATAATAATAATAATGATGATGATAACGATGATGATAAAATATGATATTAAAAATGATTTATGATAATGATGATGATGGTGACAGTAATGACTATACTACTTCTACTATTACTACTACTACTACTACTACTACTAACACTACTACTACTGCTACCACCACCACCACTACTACTACTACCACCACTACTACTACTAGTCCAAGAGCACTGGGATGTTGCCAATGAGGAAAGGAACGCCAACCACTAGACCTGGCGTCCTCAACTAAGGGAATGTTGCTTATAGCCCGGCCCCAACTGAGGGAAAAAAGGAGCTGTGATCAGCGTCCCTAGGAATGGTTGTAGCTCTTTGAGATGAATTGCTTCCTCCAATTCTGGAAATCATAGAAACTATGGTAGTAGTTTATCCTTCACCACCCCTACCACTCTCATTGTCATCCATCATCATCATCATCATCATCATCATCATCATCATCATCATCATCATCATCATCATCTCTCTCTCTCTCTCTCTCTCTCTCTCTCTCTCTCTCTCTCTCTCTCTCTCTCTCTCTCTCTCTCTCTCTCTCTCTCTTCTCTCTCTCTTCGTGAGTGATATGGACATTTTAAATTAAGCATGATTTTGTTTGGTTATTTGTATTACTGGTACTGTTCGTATTGTTATTGAAACCTAATCTCTGTAGATATCAACTTGCTTTCAATTACTACCACCATTTCACCACCTCCTCATCCAGTTTGGTTCCCACTGGACTGCTCGACTCTATTTGCCCTCGTCTTGTCTTGACTTTTATGTTCATTTACTATCGCAGTTTTTGTCTGCCTTTATGACCCAACGTGTTTTCATTGTGTGCATTGCGCACCACGCCAGCTTTTCTGTTGTGATCTGACGACTAAGTACCGAGGCTGTAAACCCTTATACTTCTTGCCCTGTCTTTTAGCAAGTAGACCCCATGGCTTTAACACAACCACGATGATAACAGCAACAGCAGCAACAACAGCGTCATCAACAACAATAACAACAACAAAAACAACAACAAAAACAGCAACATCAACAACTCCAAAAAGGTTTAAGCCTTTAAAATGATAACGTATGAGTATAGCTTGCACCCTGAGCCTAGTGTGATCAGTTTGAAATTGTAATGACTACAGGCGGAAGTCAAAACACACACACACAAAAAAAAGAAGTTGAAACTCTGAGCCGCCAGATGAACATAACAAACACAACGTAACACGCCCTGACCTGTTGGTCTTCAGACCAGATGACAACAAACATGAAGTAACACGCCCTGACCTGTTGGTCTTCTTCAGGCCAGGTGACAACAAACATATAGTAACACGCCCTGACCTGTTGGTCTTCTTCAGGCCAGATGACAACAAACATGAAAGTAACACGCCCTGACCTGTTGGTCTTCAGGCCAGGTGACAACAAACATAAAGTAACACGCCCTGACCTGTTGGTCTTCAGGCCAGATGACAACAAACATAAAGTAACACGCCCTGACCTGTTGATCTTCTTCAGGCCAGATGACAACAAACATAAAGTAACACGCCCTGACCTGTTGGTCTTCTTCAGGCCAGATGACAACAAACATGAAGTAACAAGCCCTGACCTGTTGGTCTTCAGGCCAGGTGACAACAAACATAAAGTAACACGCCCTGACCTGTTGGTCTTCAGGCCAGATGACAACAAACATGAAGTAACACGCCCTGACCTGTTGGTCTTCAGGCCAGGTGACAACAAACATAAAGTAACACGCCCTGACCTGTTGGTCTTCAGGCCAGATGACAACAAACATGAAGTAACACGCCCTGACCTGTTGGTCTTCAGGCCAGGTGACAACAAACATAAAGTAACACGCCCTGACCTGTTGGTCTTCTTCAGGCCAGATGACAACAAACATGAAGTAACAAGCCCTGACCTGTTGGTCTTCAGGCCAGATGACAACAAACATGAAAGTAACAAGCTCTGACCCCGTGGTCTTCTTCAGGCCAGGTGACAACAAACACATTGATGGAAATTAATATTTTGTGGGGACAACAAATGTGGGTGAACGGGGAAGGGTTGGGCGAGGAGGAAGAGGTTGGGGGGGGGGGGGGGGGGGGTGAAAAAGACGACCCGGAAATACAAATGTTCAATCCCTCACTGACAGAATTGAGAATCACTGAGTTCGTACCTTGACCTGAATCACTTGCTTATGTCTGCACAGAGTCAGCTTTTATCTTCTGGATGACAACTCCTTAACCCCTTTACTGTCCCAGCTGGATGACAACTCCTTAACCCCTTTACTGTCCCATCTTCTGGATGACAACTCCTTAACCCCTTTACTGTCCCAGCTGGATGACAACTCCTTAACCTCTTGACTGTCCCAGCTCGGAAATGTTTCGGTACCAAAAGTGCATTAGTACGCCTGTAGCCCGGAAAATGTTCGGGGTGATGACACGATGTAAACAAAACGTCCCCGATAACAAGTGAAGAGAAAAAGAAAAAGATACTTTAAGATCAACTGAAAGCAGTCTACAATGTACATTAACGAAGTGGACGAAATATCAAAGTTGTATTCCAAGTAGTTTATACGACAACGTGAAGCAAACACTGCGAGTGACGGTATAGCAATCTATTCCCTGGCACATAGGGTGCATTTGCACTTGTATAGCAATCTATTCCCTGGCACATAGGGTGCATTTGCACTTGGCAATGAAGGGTTAATGAGCCCTGTCTTCAGCATTTGTGACAACTCTCCCACAATACTTAACGTTGAACACCACCTGTAATTGTGGTGTGGGAATTGCTGAGGGCACGACATCACAATCCAATGAACTCTTCATGCTGAGGGCACGACATCACCATCCACTGAACTCACAATGCTGAGGGCATCACAATCCAATGAACTCCCAATGCTGAGGGCATCACAATCCAATGAACTCCCCATGCTGAGGGCAAGACATCACAATCCAATGAACTCCCAATGCTGAGGGAATCACAATCCAATGAATTCCCAATGCTGAGGGCAAGGCATCACAATCCAATGAACTCCCAATGCTCAGGGCATCATAATCCAATGAACTCCCAATGCTGAGGGCAAGGCATCACAATCCAATGAACTCCCAATGCTGAGGGCATCACAATCCAATGAACTCCCAATGCTGAG
Source organism: Conus ventricosus (assembly GCA_018398815.1). Lineage (NCBI taxonomy): Eukaryota > Metazoa > Mollusca > Gastropoda > Neogastropoda > Conidae > Conus > Conus ventricosus. The sequence continues at coordinate 21,119 of JAFLJL010001207.1, read as the reverse complement.
GGCAAGACATCACAAGCCAATGAACTCCCAATGCTGAGGGCACCACAATCCAATGAACTCCCAATGCTGAGGGCATCACAATCCAATGAACTCTCCATTCTGAAGGCATCACATTCCAATGAACTCCCAATGCTGAAGGCATCACAATCCAATGAACTCCCAATGCTGAGGGCATCACAATCCAATGAACTCCCAATGCTGAGGGCATCACAATCCAATGAACTCCCCATGCTGAGGGCAAGGCATCACAATCCAATGAACTCCCCATGCTGAGGGCAAGACATCACAATCCAATGAACTCTCCATTCTGAGGGCATCACAATCCAATGAACTCCCAATGCTCAGGGTATCACAATCTAATGAACTCCCAATGCTCAGGGCATCACAATCCAATGAACTCCCAATGCTCAGTGCATCACAATCTAATGAACTCCCAATGCTCAGGGCATCACAATCTATTCAACTCCCAATGCTGAGGGTATCACAATCCAATGAACTCCCAATGCTGAGGGCATCACAATCCAATGAACTCCCAATGCTGAGGGCAAGACATCACAATCCAATGAACTCCCAATGCTGAGGGCAAGACATCACAATCCAATCAACTCCCCATGCTGAGGGCATCACAATCCAATGAACTCCCAATGCTGAGGGCATCACAATCCAATGAACTCCCCATGCTGAGGGCAAGACATCACAATCCAATGAACTCCCCATGCTGAGGGCATCACAATCCAATGAACTCCCAATGCTGAGGGCATCACAATCCAATGAACTCCCCATGCTGAGGGCAAGGCATCACAATCCAATGAACTCCCCATGCTGAGGGCATCACAATCCAATGAACTCCCCATGCTGAGGCAAGGCATCACAATCCAATGAACTCCCCATGCTGAGGGCAAGACATCACAATCCAATGAACTCCCCATGCTGAGGGCATCACAATCCAATGAACTCCCCATGCTGAGGGCAAGGCATCACAATCCAATGAACTCCCCATGCTGAGGACATCACAATCCAATGAACTCCCAATGCTGAGGACATCACAATCCAATGAACTCCCAATGCTGAGGGCATCACAATCCAATGAACTCCCAATGCTGAGGGCATCACAATCCAATGAACTCCCCATGCTGAGGGCATCACAATCCAATGAACTCCCAATCCTGAGGGCAAGGCATCACAATCCAATGAACTCCCAATGCTGAGGGCAAGACATCTCAATCCAATGAACTCCCAATGCTGAGGGCAAGACATCACAATCCAATGAACTCCCAATGCTGAGGGCCTCACAATCCAATGAACTCCCAATCCTGAGGGCAAGGCATCACAATCCAATGAACTCCCAATGCTGAGGGCAAGGCATCACAATCCAATGAACTCCCAATCCTGAGGGCAAGGCATCACAATCCAATGAACTCCCAATGCTGAGGGCAAGACATCACAATCCAATGAACTCCCCATGCTGAGGGCATCACAAGCCAATGAACTCCCCATGCTGATGGCAAGACATCACAATCCAATGAACTCCCAAGGGGGACAGTGGAGAAGGGAAAACTGAAGGCAAAGGAACCATAGGAAGAACTACATTACCAAACTGAGTCTGAAACGATCAATCTGAAAGAACATATTTAGAACTACGCTTTAAAATCCAAATCAAAAGAAAGGAAAATCATCTGAATTCAACAGACAATACAACAAAAGGTAAAACTCCCTTTGAATTAAGCAACTTAAAAGAAATAACCACTGCTGGCAGAGGTCCAAACAGAAAACAACAATTGAAGCACTGGGCCATTAAATAAAGACAACAAATATTAAAGTAACAACCCCAGATCTATTGGCCGGATGAAGACAACAAAGAAACAACCTATCTATCTATCTATCTATCTATCTATCTATCTATCTATCTATCTATCTATCTATCTATCTATCTATCTAGCTAGCTAGCTAGCTAGCTAGCTAGCTAGCTGTCTATCTACATATATCTAGCTGTCTATCTATCTCTCTATCTATCTCTCTGTCTCTATCTATCTATCTATCTATCTATCTATCTATCTATCTATCTATCTATCTATCTATCTATCTATCTATCTGTCTATCTATCTATCTATCAGTCTCAACTAGACTACGGTGTGTTCAAATGCATCAGAGGGGAATCAAGTGTGGGTGAATGATTCTTAGCTACTATGAAAAATGACATACAAATAGTGAATCCTTCACTGACAGCAAAGGGAATCACTGAGTTCTGACTTACAAACAGAATTACTGGCTAATGCCTCCTCAGTGTAAGCTTTTTTCTCCTAGATGAGAATTCCTCAGTGTTCCTTCTCTTCAGCAGTGTGACAGTCCTTTCACAATATTTAACGTAAAAACACCGCCTCTAACGTTATGTGACAGTCCCCCCACAATACCTCACGTAGAACACCACCTCAATGTTGTGTGGCAGTTCCCCCACAATACCTCACATAGAACACCACCTCAATGTTGTGTGACAGTCCCCCCACAATACCTCACGTAGAACACCACCTCAATGTTGTGTGACAGTCCCCCCACAATACCTCACGTAGAACACCACCTCAATGTTGTGTGACAGTCCTCCCACAATACCTCACGTAGAACACCACCTCAATGTTGTGTGACAGTCCCCCCACAGTACTTATCGTAGAAACTCCACCTCTAAAGTTGTGTGACAGTCCTCCCACAATACACCGCGTAGAATACCACCTCTAGCGTTCTGTGAAGTACCACCACAATGCATGAAGTACTCTCACGATGCTTAACGTAGAACACCACCTCTGATGTTGTGTGACAGTCCTTACACACTGCGTAACGTAGAACACCACTTCTAATTAATTAAAAATGTAGGTTTCTGGATTCTGGATTCAACATTAGAAAAGTAGATAAGGACTAAGACTCAAAACTTACTTTGAGAATATTTCGACAGGATCGCCCTGTCTTCATCAGCTCACTGTTGCTGTTGTGGCAGCGAGGCCTGGTGGGGCGACTGTTGTGTGGGGTGAACGGTTGTCAGGATCTGATTGTAGATAGGGGAAAGTTCAAAGCCTTGATCTCTGTTCAGGCTGGGGCATCTGCTCTTGATTTCGATGGCTTCTTTAACTTTTCTTTTTGTGGGAAAGGGCTCTGTAGTTAAGATCTTGGTTTCTTTGGGGCTGAAACTGTGGCGTGTGGCTTGTAGATGTTCTTGTATGGCAGAAGTAGATCGGTTTTGGTGTTCCTGTAGGCGGGTGGTGAGTGGTCTTGCTCTGTCGCCAATGTAGGTATGGGCACAGTCTTGACAACCTACTTGGTACACTACACTACACTGCTTGACCTTTTTTTAAAAATCTTGGAATCCACCTCCTCCAATCCCAAGGCTTCCATACAGTGCCGAGGGGGTGGATGGCTGTTGGGTTAAACAGTCTCCAACTGTATGCAGTCTGGCCCTAGGGCGACACCAGGCTGACAGACTTCACATGTGCGGGCGTTCCCTACATGTGTGGACATCCATTGCCCTTCCCTGATACGGGGCTCTGTCAGGGCAACCGCTTATGACCCCTCAACACTAAAAATACCTATGTGTGTGTGTGTGTGTTTGTGTGTGTACGTGTGCGTGCGTGGGATGTGTTTGAAGGGGAGGAGTTGTTGTTCTTATCGTTATGTGTATGTGTGTGCGCGTGCGAGTGTGCGCGTGCACTTGCTCTTGTTCCTAAGTCATCTTCTGTACATGCACGCACGCAGTCACCACACACACACACACACACACACACACACACACACACACACACACACACACACACACACACACACACACACACACACACACACACACACACGTGCGCGCACTCACACACTGTCACGGTCAGATGAGTTATTTTTTTATATTGGCTTTTACCCTCCTTCTTCACCCATCCTCAATATAATATGTCCTCTTTTTATCAATGTAGTGTGGCGTTTTCTTTTAGCCCGAGATTTTTCGTTCTTTTCCCCATGTTTAACTTGTTCAACCTCCTTCCTTCCTCCTGTACGTGGTTCTGGCCTCAGCCACGTTCTGCAGAGTTGGCGATATTCAGTTCTGTGAGATTCAGGCAGTTCATGTGGGCTGGCTATGAACTTCGTTTACGGGAGGTGTGCCAGCGGCTTGAAACCGGGGTTCGGTCAGGCACTTGTGAAGTCAGACCTGCTACAGTTCGCAGAGCTCTCTCTCCTCTGGCCAGTATTGTCGGTAGCTCAGCTTCGTTGCTGGTGAGTTCCCCTTCGCTGTGGGACTTGGGTTTTCCTGGCGCGGGACGCCATCCTTCGTTGGCACACACATGCATACACATAAGCGCACAAATACACACACATACGTACATCCGCACACGCCCACATACAACGACACACACATGCACACAGATATGTACACTTATAGCCTATATGCACATACGTGTGCTCACACAAACCCAAAAATTACACACACACACACACACACACACACACACACACACACACACACACACACACACACACACACACACACATGCACATGCACTTCTGCACACGCACGCACACACACACACACACACACACACACAACACACACACACACACACGCACGCACGCACGCACGCACGCACGCACGCACGCACACACCACACACACACACACACACACACACACACACACACACATGCGCCCACGCACACACATGGGCCCATGCCCACACATCATACACACACGTGTACATCCACTACACACACACACACACACACACACACACACACACACACACACACACACACACAGCACCACGCACGCACGCACCACCACACACACACACACACACACACACACACACACACACACACACACACACACACACACACACACACACACAATGGTAGGTAGGCACTCAAGGTCTGAGCAGCGCGTTGGGCTAATGCGTAGGTCAGACATCCGCTGAGTCGTAGCCATGAGACCCTCTTCTTCAATTGTCTCACATTTGTTGTTAATTCATTTATCCATCAGCTTCAAATCATACGTAGTGCCGTCTCAAAACTTAGCAGATGTGGTGTAGCGTACATGAACTCGTCCGCACGCAGTGACGCCTCCTTGATGAAACTGAAACTGAGACTGAGCTGAGGAGGTCCGTTTTGTCTTTGACATGAGCCAGTTGCTCGCGTAGGGAGTTGGTGGGTTTGTGAAAAACTTTGCATCCATGTTGTTGGAAGGTCCTGGCTAGACGCTCTGAGACTCCTTTAATGGAAGGGATCCCCACTTCCACACTGTCCGTACTTGTAGAAGAAGGGTAGGGAACTCGAGGGTTGTTCCACATCCATGCAGGGTATCCATTAGCTGAAAGAGCAGTCTTGATGTGTTCTTCTTTCAGCTCTTCCTCCTTATGGAACACAGTACAGAGGCTCTGTGCATGAGGGTGTTCACAACAAATCTCTTGTGCAGGAGTGGGTGGTTAGAGTGAAAGTTCAGGTATTGATCAGTGTGGGTGGATTTCCTATAGACGATGGTCTCCACCCTGTCGTCATGGGTTCGGGTGATGAGAGTTTCCAGGAACGGGATCTTCCCTTCTGCTTCAGTTTCCGAGGTGAACTGGATACTGTCGTCGATGGAGTTCAGGTGAGAGGTGAAGCTGTCAACCTCCGTCTCCTGTATGCGGGTAATGGTGTCATCCACATAGCGGTACCACGTGCTGGGAGGGTTGGCAGCGGTCTCAAGGGCTACTTTCTCAAAGGGTTCCATGTATAGGTATCTCCAGTGGTAGCCAACCCATACATGGAACACTTTGAGAAATCTCTCTCTCTCTCTCTCTCTCTCTCTCTCTCTCTCTCTCTCTCTCTCTCTC
>JAFLJL010001207.1:0-12683 GCA_018398815.1 Conus ventricosus | reverse complement strand
GACCAGCTATTTTCCACTGTGCCCAGTCGCAGGTGTGGGACCAGCTATCTCCCCTGTGCCCAGTCACAAGTGTGGACCAGCTATCTTCCCATGTGCCCAGTCGCAGGTGTGGAACAGCTATCTTCCACTGTGCCCAGTCGCTGGTGTGGGACCAGCTATCTTTCCCCTGTGCCCAGTTACAGGTGTGGGACCAGCTATATTCCCCTGTGCCCAGTCGCTGGTGTTGGACTAGCTATCTACCACTGTGCCCAGTCACAGGTGTGGGACCAGCTATCTTCCACTGTGCCCAGTTACAGGTGTGGGACCAGCTATCTTCCCCTGTGCCCAGTTACAGGTGAGGGACCAGCTATCTTCCACTGTGAACAGTCGCTGGTGTGGGACCAGCTATCTTCCCCTGTGCCCAGTCACAGGTGTGGGACCAGCTTATCTTCCACTGTGCCCAGTCGCTGGTGTGGGACCAGCTATCTTTCCCTGTGCCCAGTCACAGACGTGGGACCAGCTATCTTCCCCTGTGCCCAGTTACAGGTGTGGGACCAGCGATCTTCCACTTGCCCAGTTACAGGTGTGGGACCAGCTATCTTCCCCATGTGCCCTGTCGTTGGTGTGGGACCAGCTATCTCCACTGTGCCCAGTTACAGGTGTGGGACCAGCTATCTTCCCCTGTGCCCAGTCGCTGGTGTGGGACCAGCTATCTTCCCCTGTGCCCAGTTACAGGTGTGGGACCAGCAATCTTCCACTGTGCCCAGTCGCAGGTGGGGACCAGCTATCTTCCAAGGTGCCCAGTTACAGGTGTGGGACCAGCTATCTTCCACTGTGCTCAGTTACAGGTGTGGGACCAGCTATCTTCCACTGTGCCCAGTTTCAGGTGTGGGACCAGCTATCTTCCCCTGTGTCCAGTTACAGGTGTGGGACCAGCTATCTTCCCCTGTGCCCAGTCGCTGGTGTTTGACCACAAATATCTTCCCCTGTGCCCAGTCGCTGGTGTTTGACCAGCTATCTTCCACTGTGTCCAGTCACAGGTGTGGGACCAGCTATCTTCCACTGTGCCCAGTCACAGGTGTGGGACCAGCTATCTTCCACTGTGCCCAGTTACAGGTGTGGGACCACTATCTTCCACTGTGCCCAGTCGCTGGTGTGGGACCAGCTATCTTCCACTGTGCCCATCGCTGGGGTGGGACCAGCTATCTTCCCGTGTGCCCAGTCGCTGGTGTGGGACCAGCTATCTTCCCGTGTGCCCAGTCGCAGGTGTTTGACCAGCTATCTTCCCCTGTGCCCAGTCGCTGGTGTTTGACCAGCTATCTTCCACTGTGTCCAGTCACAGGTGTGGGACCCCGCTATCTCCACTGTGCCCAGTCACAGGTGTGGGACCACTATCTTCCACTGTGCCCAGTTACAGTGTGGGACCAGCTATCTTCCACTGTGCCCAGTCGCTGGGTGTGGGACCAGCTATCTTCCACTGTGCCCAGTCGCTGGTGTGGACCAGCTATCTTCCCGTGTGCCCAGTCGCTGGTGTGGACCAGCTATCTTCCCGTGTGCCCAGTCGCTGGTGTTTGACCAGCTATCTTCCCCTGTGCCCAGTCGCTGGTGTTTGACCAGCTATTTTCCACTGTGCCCAGTTACAGTGTGGGACCAGCTATCTTCCCCTGTGCCCATTACAGGTGTGGGACCAGCTATCTTCCCCTGTGCCCAGTCGCTGGTGTGGGACCAGCTATCTTCCACCCCTGCCCAATTACAGGTGTGGGACCAGCTATCTTCCCCTGTGCCCAGTCGCTGGGGTGGGACCAGCTATCTTTCCATGTGCCCAGTTGCAGGTGTGGACCAGCTATCTTCCACTGTGCCCCGACGCAGTGTGGGACCAGCTATCTTCCAAGGTGCCCAGTGACAGGTGTGGGACCAGCTATATTCCACTGTGCCCAGTTACAGGTGTGGGACCAGCAATCTTCCACTGTGCCTAGTTACAGGTGTGGGAAGAGCTATCTTCCCCTGTTCCAGTACAGTGTGGGACCAGCTATCTTGCCTTGTGCTCAGTCACTGGTGTGGGACCAGCTAATCTTCCACTGTGCCCAGTTACAGTTTGGGACCAGCTATCTTCCACTGTGTCCAGTTACAGGTGTGGGACCAGCTATCTTCCACAGTGCCCAGTTGCAGTGTTGACCAGCTATCTTCCACTGTGGCCCAGTTACAGGTGCGGGACCAGCTATCTTCCCGTGTGCCCAGTCGCTGGTGTGGGACCAGGTACTTCCCGTGTGCCCAGTCGCTGGTGTGGACCAGCTATCTTCCCGTGTGCCCAGTCGCTGGTGTTTGACCAGCTATCTTCCCCTGTCCCAGTCGCTTGTGTTTGACCAGCTATTTTCCCACTGTGCCCAGTTACAGGTGTGGGACCAGCTATCTCCCCCTGTGCCCAGTTACAGGTGTGGACCAGCTATCTTCCCCTGTGCCCAGTTACAGGTGTGGGACCATTATCTTTCCATGTGCCCAGTCGCTGTGTGGGACCAGCTATCTTCCCGTGTGCCCAGTCGCTGGTGGTGGACCAGCTTTCTTCCCGTGTGCCCAGTCGCTGGTGTGGACCAGCTATCTTCCACTGTGCCCAGTCACAGGTGTGGGACCAGCTATCTTCCACTGTGCCCAGTCGCTGGTGTTTGACAAGCTATATTCCCATGTGCCCAGTTACAGGTGTGGGACTACATCTTCCCGTGTGCCCAGTCGCTGGTGTTGGACCAGCTATCTTACACTGTGCCCAGTCGCAGGTGTGGGACCAACTATCTTCCACTGTGCCCAGTTGCTGTATGGGACAAGCTATTTTCCCCTTTGCCCAGTCGCAGTTTGGGACCAGCTATCTTCCACTGTGCCCAGTCGCTGGTGTGCGACCAGCTATCTTCCCTTGTGCCCAGTTACAGGTGTGGGACCAGCTATCTTCCCATGTGCCCAGTCGCGGGTGTGGACCAGCTATCTTCCACTGTGCCCAGTCCCTGGTGTAGGCCAGGTATCTTCCACTGTGCCCAGTTACAGGTGTGAGACCAGCTATCTTCCACTGTGCCCAGTTACAGTGTGGGACTAGCTATCTTCCACTGTGCCCAGTCACATGTGTGGGACCACTTTCTTCCCCGGTGCCCAGTTACAGGTGAGGGTCCAGCAGTCTTCCTCTGTGCCCAGTCGTGGTGTGGGGACCAGCTATCTTCCAGTGGACCAGTCACAGGTGTGGGACCAGCTATGCTTCCCTGGCCACTGTTGCAGGTGTGTTATTGAGTCCTGCGATCTTCCACAGTGCCCAGTCACCAGGTGTGTGACCAGCTATCTTCCACTGATGCCCAGTACAGTGTGGACAGATCTTCTCCTGTGCCCTATTACAGGTGTGGGACTGCTGTTTCACTTGTGCCTATGTCAGCTGGTGTGGGACCTGCTATCTTCCCGTGTGCCCAGTACAGTGTGTGGGACCAGCGATCTTCCCTTGCCAGTTACAGGTGTGGGACCAGCGTTCTTCCCCTGTGCCAGTTACAGATGTGGGACAGTCTATCTTCCCGTGTGCCAAGTCACTGGTTGTCGGACAGCTATCTCCTGTGCCCAGCCACAGGTGTGAGACCAGCTATCTTCCCCCTGTGCCCAGTTACGAGGTGTGGGACCAGCTATCTTCCCGTGTGCCCAGTCGATGGTGTGGGACAGCTATCTTCACTTTGCCCAGTTTCAGGGGTGTGGGACCAGCTATCGTCCCCAGTGCCAGTCGCTGGTGTGGGACCTGCTATCTTCCATGTGCCAGTTACAGGTGTGGGTCCAGCTATCTTCACTGTGCCTGTCGCAGGTGTGGGACAGTATCTTCAGGTGCCCAGTTAAGAGGTGGGACCAGCTATACTTCCACTGTGCCCAGTAGTTACTGGTGTAGGACCAGCTATCTTTCCACTGTGACCAGTTTCTTGTGTGGGTCCAGTTATTTCCCCTGTGTCAGTTTCAGGTGTGGGACCAGTTATACTTCCCCTGTGCCCAGTCTCTGGTGTTTGACAGCTACATTCACCTGTGCCAGATCGCTGGTGTGGACAGCTATCTTCCACTATTCCCATTCAGGTGTGGGACCGTATCTTCCACTGTGTTCAGTTACAGATGTGGGACTGCTATCTGCACTGTGCCCAGGTAGACAGGTGTGTGGACCAGCTATCTTCCACTGTGCCCAGTTACAGGTGTGGGACCAGCTATTTCCACTGTGCCCAGTCGCTGGTGTGGGACCAGTATCTTCCATGTGCCAGTCGTGGTGTGGGACCAGCTATCTTCCGTGTGCCCAGTCGCTGGTGTGGGGTCCAGCTATCTTCCGTGTGCCCTGTAGATGGTGTGGCACCAGATATCTTACCTTGTGCCCAGTCGCTGGTGTGGGACCAGCTATCTCCCCCTGTGCCCAGTTAAAGGTGTGTGGGACCAGCTATCTACCCTGATGCCCAGTTACAGGTGTGAGGACCAGCTGTCTTGCCGGTGCCCGTTTACAGGTGTGGGACCTGCTATCTACCCTGTGCACAGTTACAGGTGTGGGAACCAGCTATTCTTCCACTGTGGCCAGTCGTGGTGGGGGACCAGCTTTTTCCTCTGTGCCCAGTCGCTGGGGGTGGGACCAGGCTTTCTTACCGTGTTGGCCCTTCGGGGTGTGGGACCTGCTATCTTCCGTGTGCTGTCGCAGGTGTTGACCTGCTATTTCCCACTGTGCTGCCACAGTGCTGGTGTTTGACCAGCTATCTTCCACTGTGATGTCATTCACAGGGGTGGGATCCAGTATCTTCACTGTGCCCAGTCACTAGTGTGTGGGACCATCTATCTTCCACTGTGCACAGTTACAGGTATTGGGACCAGATATCTTCCACTGTGCCCAGTCGCTGGTGTGGGACCAGCTAACTTCCATGTGCCCAGTCGCTGGTGGTGGGACCTGCGATCTTCCGTGTGCCAGTCGCTGGTGTGTGGACCAGCTATCTTCCGTGTGACCAGTCGTGGTGTTTGACCAGCTATCTTTCCCCTGTGCCCAGTCCGTGGTGTTTGACCAGCTATTTTCCACTGTGCCCAGTTAAGGTGTGGGACCAGCTATTTCCCCTGTGCCCAGTTACAGTTGTGGGACCAGCTATCATCCCCTGTGCCCAGTCGCTGGTGTGGACCCTGCTATCTTCCACTCTGCCCAGTACAGGTGTGGGACCAGCTTTTCTTCCCCTGTGCCCAGTCGCTGGTGTGGGACCAGCTATCTTTCCTTGTCCCTGTTGCAGGTTGTGGGACCAGGCTATCTTCCACTGTGCCCGACGCAGATGTGGGACCAGCTATCTTCCCAAGGTTGCCAGTAGATCAGGTGTGGGGACCAGCTATATTCCACTGTGCCCAGTTAAGGTGTGGGACCAGCTAATCTTCACCTCGTGCCATGTTACAGGTGTGGGAAGAGTATCTTTTCACTGTGTCAGTTTCAGGTGTGGGTCCAGCTATCTTGCCTTGTGCTCAGTCAATGGTGTGGGACAAGCTATCTTCCACTGTCCCCTGTTACATGGTGTATGGGACCGCTTTTTCTTACACTGTGTCCAGTTACAGGTGTGGGACCAGCGATCTTCCACAGTGCCCAGTTGCAGGTTTGGACAGCCTATTCTTCACTGAGACCAGTTACAGGTGCGGGAACCAGCGATCTTTCCGTGTGCCTAGTCGCTGGTGTGGGACCAGGTTATCTTTCCCGTGTGCCCAGTCGCTGGTTGTGTGAACTGCTAGACGTCCTGTGCCAGTGATTGTGGTTTGAACTGCTTTTTTCAACTTGTGCCAGTTACAGGTGTGCGGACCAGCTATCTCCCCTGTGGCCCCAGTTACAGGTGTGGGACCGCTATCTTCCCTGTGCCCAAGTTACAGGTGTGTGGACCACTTATCTTTCCATGCTGGCCCAGTCGCTGGTGTGGGACCTGCTATTTTACCGTGTGCCCTGTCGCTGGTGTGGGACCAGCTTCTTCCCGTGTGCCCAGTCGCTGGTGTGGGGACCTAGCTATCTCTTCCACTGTGCCAGTCACAGGTGTGGGACCAGTATCTTCACTGTGCCCAGTCGCTGGTGTTTGACAGCTATATTCCCATGTGCCCAGTTACAGGTGTGGGACTAGATATCTTCCCGTGTGCCAGACGCTGGTGTTGGGACAGTATCTTTCATCTGTGCCCAGTCGCGAAGGAATGGGACCTGCTATCTTACTCTGTGTCCAGTTACAGGTGTGGGACCAGCTATTTCACTGTGCAGTTACAGGTTGTGGGACAAGCTATCTTCCTACTGTGCCCTGTTACAGGTGTGGGACCAGCTTTCTTTCACTGTGCCCTGTCGCAGGTGTGGTCCAACTATCTTCCACTGTGCCCAGTTGCTGGTATGGTGAAACGCTATCTTCCCCTTGCCCAGTCGCTGTTGTGGGACCAGCTATCTTCCACTGTGCCAGTCGCTGGTGTGGCGTCCAGCTATCCTTCCCTTGTGCCAGTTACAGGTGTGGGACCAGCTATCTTCCCATGTGCCCAAGTCGAGGGTGTGGGACCAGCTATCTTTCCTCTGTCTGCCCAGTCCCTGGTGTAGGGCCAGTATCTTCCACTGTGCCAGTTACAGTGTGAGACCAGCTATCTTCCCACTGTGCCAGTTTAAGGTGTGGGGACTGCTATCTTCCACTTTGCCCAGTCAATGTGTGGGACCAGCTATTCTTCCTACTGTGCCCAGTTATAGGTGGGGACAGCTTATCTTCCCCTGTGCCCCTGTTAAGGGGTGGGACCAGCTGTCTTCCACTATGTGCCCAGTCGCTGGTGTTGACCAGCTTCTTCAGTGTGACTGTCCACAGGTTGGTGGGACCAGCTTATCTTCCCCGGTGCCCAGTTGCAGGTGTGAGACCAGCGATCTGCCACTGTGCCAGTCACAGGTGTGGGACCAGCTATCTTCACTGTGCCCTGTTAAAGGTGAGGATGACCTGCTATCTTCCCTGTGCTCCATATTACAGGGTGGAGACATGCTGTCTTCCACTTTGCCCAGTGTGGTGGTGGACCAGCTATCTTCCCGTGGTCCCAGTCACAGGTGTGGGACCTGCTATCTTCCCCTGTTGCCAAGATACAGGTGAGAGGACCAGCGATATTCCCTGTGCCAGTTACAGATGTGGGACCTGCTATCTTCCCCGTGTGCCAAGTCCTGGTGGTTTCCGGAAACCGCTATCTCCCCTTGCCCTGCCAAAGGTGTGAGACCAGCTCTTCCCCTGTCGCACAGTTACAGGTGTGGGATCTGCTATCTTCCCGTGTGCCAGTCGATGGTGTGGGTCCAGCTTTATTCCTCTGTGCCCTGTTTCAAGGTGTGGGACCCAGCTAATCGTCCCAGATGACCGTTCGCTGGTGTGGGGACCAGCTATCTTCCCATGTGCCCAGTTTACAGGTGTGGGACCCAGCTATCTCTCATTTTGCCCCAGTGCAGTGTGGGACCAGCTATCTTCCAAGGTGCCCAGTTACAGAGGTGGAGACACGCTATTTCCACTCTGCCCTGTTATCAGTGTAGGTTAGGTCCAAGCTATCTTCCACTGTGCCCAGTTACATGTGTTGGGACCAGTTATCTTCCCTGGTGGTTTTTTTCCAGTTACTGGTGTGGGTCCAGATATCTTCCCCTGTGCCCAGTCACTGGTGTTGTGAACAGCTACATTCCCCTGTGCCCAGTCGATGGTGTGGGACAGCTATCTTCACTCTTCCAGTTACTGTTGTGGGACCAGCTATCTGCCATCTGTGTCCAGTTACAGATGTGGGACCAGCTTTCTTCCATGTGCCAAGTTACATGGTGTGGACCAGCTATCTTCCTCTGAGCCCAGTTACAGGGGTGGGACCTGCTATCTTCCGTGTGCACAGTAGCTGGTGTGGACCAGCTTTCTGCCTCTGTCCCAGTGCTGTGTGGGACCGATACTTCCCGTGTTGCCCAGTCGCTGGTGTGGGACCAGCTATCTTACCGTGTGCCCAGTCGCCTCTGGTTTGGCACCAGCTTTTCCCGTGTGCACAGTCGGGGTGTGGGACCAGCTATCTCCCCCTGTGACAAGTTACAGGTGTGGGACCAGATATCTACAAATGTGCCCAGTTACAGGTGTGGCACTGATGTCTTGCCCTGTGCCCTGTCGAAGTGTGGGTCCAGCATATCTTCCCCTGTGCCAGTTTCAGGGTGTGGGACCAGATGTCTTCCACTGTGCCCAGTGCTGGTGTGGGACCAGCTATCTTCCAGTGTGCACAGTCCACAGGTGTGGGAACCAGTATCTTTCCCCGGTGCCCAGTTAAAGGGGTGGGACCAGCGATCTTCCACTGTGCCCAGTAGTTACTGGTGTGGGACCAGCGTGCTTCCACTGTGCCAGTTACATGTATGGACCAAGCTATCTTCCCGTTTGTGCCCAGTCGATGGTGTGGACCTGCTATCTTCCACTGTGCCCAGTTTCAGGTGTGGGACAGCTGTTTCCCTGTGACCCAGTCGCTGGTGTGGGACCAGATATCTTCAATGTGCACGTTATAGGTGTGGCACCCAGCTATCTCCTCACTGTGCACAGTGCAGGTGTGGGACCAGCTATCTTAAAAGGTGCCCAGTTACAGATGTGGGACAGGAGCTATCTTCACACTGTGCCCAGTTTCAGGTGTAGGACCTGCTATCTTACACTGTGCCCAGTTAATGTGGGGGATACAGTTATCTTCCCCTGTGTCCAGTTACTGGTGTGGGACACAGATATCTTCCCTGTGCCCAGTCGCTGGTGTTTGCAGCTACCTTCCCCTGTGCCCAAGTCGTGGTGTGGGTCCAGCTATCTTAATCTGTGCCCAGTTACAGGTGTGGAGCAGCTATTTACACTGGGTCCAGTTGACAGAGTGTTGGGACAGATATCTTCCACTGTGACAGGTCGATGGTTGTGGGACCAGCTATCTTCCACTGCGCTCAGTAGCTGGTGTGGGTATAGCTATCTTCCCGTGTGCACTGTCGCTGGTGTGGGTCCTGTATCTTCCGCGTGCCCCAGTCGCTGGTGTTGTGGCAAAGCTATCTTCCGTGTGCCAGTCGCTGGTGTGGGACCAGTATCTCCCCTGTGCCCTGTTACAGGTTGTGGGACAGCTATCTCCCCTGTGCCCAGTTACAGGTGTGGCGACAATCTGTCTTGCCCTTGTGCCCAGTCGCTGGTGTGGACCAGCTATCTTCCCCGGTGCGCAGTTAAGGTGTGGGACCAGCTATCTTCCCATGTGCCCATTAGATGGTTTGTGGGACTAGCATTCTTCCAGTGTGCCAGTCGCTGGTGTCGGGACCAGCTATGTTCCACTGTGCACTGTTACAGGTGTGGGACCCGCTATCTTCCACTTGCCTGTTACATGTGTGGGACCAGCTATCTTCCATGTGGTCCAGTTACAGGTGTAGAACCAGCTATCTTACAAGGAGACTGTTACAGGCGTCGGGTACAGCTATCTTCCACTATGCCAGTTACAGGTGTGGGGACCAGCTATCGTCCACTGTGCCCGTTACAGGTGTGGGACCAGCTATCTTCCACTGTGCCAGTTACAGGTGTGGTGGGCAAGCTATCTCCAATGTGACCAGTCCGCAGGTGTGGGACAGCTATCTTCCACTGTGCGCAGTCGCTGGTGGTGGGACCAGCTATCTTCCCTGTGCCCAGTCGCAGGTGTGGGACCACCTATCTTCACTGTGAACAGTCGCTAGTGTGGGAACAAGCTATCTTCCATTTGTGTTCAGTTAAGGTGTGGGACCAGCCTATCTGCCCCTGTGACTGTTACCAGGTGTGGGACCAGCTTTCTTCCCGTGTGCCCAGTCGCTGGTGTTGGGACCAGCTTTTCTTCCCGTGTGCAGTCGTGGTGTTTGGACCATCTATCTTACACTGTGACCCAGTCGCTGGTGTTTGACCAGCTATCCTCACTGTGACCCAGTCGCTTGTGTTTGACCAGTCTATTTTCACAGTGCCCAGTTTACAGGTGTGAGTACCAAGGCTTTCTTCCCTGCTGCACAGCTACAGGTGTGGGAGAAGCTATCTTCCCCTGTGCCCAGTTACAGGTGTGGGACATTGCTATTTCACTGTGACCAGTTACAGGTGTGGGACCAGATATCTTCCCCTGTGCCCAGTTACAGGTGTTGTGGGACCAGATTTCTTCCTGTGTGCCCAGTTACAGGTGTGGGACCAGCTATCTTCCCATGTGCCCAGTCGCAGGTGTGTGGGTCCTGGTTCTTCCCACTGTGCCCAGTCGTGGTGTGGGTCCAGCTATTGCCCCTGTGCCAGTGTGGTGTGGGACCAGCTTTTTTACACTGTGCCCAGTCGCAAGGTGTGGGAACAGCTATCTTCCCTGTGCCAGCACAAGTGTGGACCAGCTATCTTACCCATGTGCCAGTCGAGGTGTGGGAACAGCTATCTTCACGTGCCCAGTCGCTGGTGTGGGGACCAGCTGTCTTACACTGGTGCCCAGTTACGGTGTGGGAACCAGCTTTTCCCCTGTGCCCAGTTCGCTGGTGTGGGTCTAGCTATCTTCCACTGTGCCCCAAGTCAAGGTGTGGGAGCAGCTTTCTTCCAACTGTGACCAGTTACAGGTGTGGGTACCAGCTATCTTACCCTGTGCCCCAGTTACAGGGTGAGGGACCAGCTATCTTCAACTGTGCCCAGTCGTGGTGTGGGACCAGCTATCTTTCCCTGTGCCCTGTCACAGGTGTGGGTCCTGCTATCTTCCACTGTGCCAGTCGCAGTTTGGCGACCTAGCTATCTTTCCCTGTGAACAGTCACAGACATGGGACCAGCTATCTTCCCCTGAGCCAGTTACAGGTGTGGGCTCAGCGATCTTCTCTGTGCCCTTGATACAGGTGTTGGACAGCTATATTCCATGTGCCCTGTCTTTGGTGTGGGACCTGCTATTTCATTATCTGTGCCAGTTACAGGTGTGGGTCCTGCTATCTTCCCCTGTGCCAGTCGTGTTGTGGGATCTGCATAATCTTCCATGTGCCCAGTACAGGTGTGAGGGTCCAGCAATCTTCCACTGTGCCCAGTGCAGGTGGGGGACCAGCTATCCGCCATGTGTGACCAGTTACAAGGTGTGGGAACCAGCTTTAATTCTTCACTGTGCTCAGTTACAGGTGTGGGACCAGCTATCTTCCTCTGTGCCCAGTTTCAGTGATGTGGGAATGCTATCTTCCCTGTGTCTGTTACAGTATGTGGGACCAGCTATCTTCCCCGGTGCCCTGTCGATGGTGTTTGACCAGATATATTCCCCTGTGCCCTGTCGCTGGTGTTTGACCGCTATCTTCCTTCCACTGTGTCCAGTCACAGGTGTGGGATCCAGCTATCTTCTCACTGTGCCCAGTCAATGGTGTGGGGACCAGCTTTCTTCCTCTTGCCCAGTTACAGGTGTGCGACAGATATCTTCCACTGTGCCAGGCGATGGTGTGGGACCAGCTATCTTCCACACTATGTGACCAGTCGCTGGTGTGGGACAGCTTTCTTCCCGTGTGCCCTAGTCGCTGGTGTGGGGGAAAGCTTTTTCCACGTGTGCCAGTCGCTGTGTTTGACCAGCTATTTTCCACTGTGCCCAGTTACAGGATGTGGGACCTGCTATCTTCCCTGTGCCAGTTAAGGTGTGGGACAGCTATCTTCACCTGTGACCAGTAGCTGGTGGTGGGACAAGCTATCTGCACTCTGCACTTTTACAGGTGGGGACAGCTATCTTCCGTGCCCAGTCGCTTGTGTGGGAACAGCTATATTTCCATGTGCCGAGTTGCTGGTGTGGGACCAGATATTTCCACTGTGCCCCGACGCAGGTGTGGACCAGCTATCTTCAAGGTGCCAAGTGACAGGTGTGGGACCTGCGATCTTCCACTGTGGCCTGTTTCTAGGTGTGGGACCTGCTTTCTTTCCACTGTGCCCCAGTTACTGGTGTGGGAGAGCTTTTCTTCCCACCATGTGTCCAGTTATGGTGTGGGACCAGCTATCTTGCCTGTGACCTCAGATCACTGGTTGTGGGACCAGCTATCTCTCCTCTGTGCTGTTACTGGTGTGGGACCTGCTGATTCAACTGTGTCCAGTTACCAGGTGTGGTCAGTATCTATCCAATGTGCCAGTTGCAGGTGTTGGACCAGCTATATTCCACTGTGCCCAGTTAAGGTGCGGGTCCAGCTATCTTCCCGTGTGCCCGTCGCTGGTGTGGACCTGCTTCAATCCCGTGTGCACAGTCGCGGTGTTGACAAGTTATCTTCCCTGTGCCCAGTCGCTTTGTGTTGGACCAGCTTATTTTCCATGTGCCACAGTTACAGGTGTGGGACAGAGCTATCTTCCTGTGCCATGTTACAGGTGTGGGACCAGCTATCTTCCCTGTGCCCAGTTACAGGTGTGGGACCAGCTATCTTCCCTGTGCCAGCGCGGGGGGACACTATTTTCCTGTGCCATACGGGGGACGCATTCCTGTGCCAGTGCGGTTTTGACCCATTTCCCTGTCCAGTTACGTGTGGACAGATTTTCCGTGTGCCATCCGTGTGGACCAGTATCTTCCCGTGCCGCCAGTGGGACCGCTTTTCCGTGCCCGTACAGTGTGGGACAGCTATCTTCCGTGCCCGTCAGGTGTGGGACGTTCTTCCCTGTGCCGTTAGGTGTGGGACATATCTTCCGTGCCATGCGGTGGGGCCAAATATCTTCCCATGGCCAGTTAAAAAAAAAAAAAAAAAAAAAAAAAAAAAAAAAAAAAAAAAAAAAAAA
>JAFLJL010001206.1:0-41269 GCA_018398815.1 Conus ventricosus | reverse complement strand
GACGGGACAGACAGGGAGAAGAGAGAGAGGAGAGGGGAAGGACTGAGCAAGCGAGGGGCAGCAGAGAGAGAGGAGATGAAGAGAAGAGAGGAGAGAGAGAGGGGGGGGGTGAGAAGAGAGCAGTGAAACATATGCTGTCTTGAAGTAGCAGTAATATTTTGTTGTGAAACGGACTCAACCTTGAAATCACACATGACCAACATTCCCAAAGGAATTTATACCTTTCACCGCCAGACATTCTATTTTGCATAAATCCCGATTGCCAGCCATTTTTCAGAAAATCTCTTATTTCATACCAGCATGTGTGAAAAGCGGATTTCTCTGGAACTAAGCAACCAATTCTCATGCTGTTTTTTGGGAAACGCAGGACATAAACTGTACTTTTGTTAAATTATAGAATGTTAGTAATGGGTAGACAACAACAATTTCAAATTTTTGGTAATTTCAAGTGCAAAAAAAAAACACAAAAAAAAAACTGAATGCTATCTTTAGTGTCAACATAAAAAAGAAGAATGCATGCAATCAAACTCTGAACAAAGAAGGAAAAATACCCCATTCACAAAATATAGACCAGAAGTATGTAATATCCAAGACAGAAATAAAAAAAAAATCCTGCAATAAATCAACATACCCAACAGCAGCAAAAGAGCTGGAAGAAGTCCACAGTTTGAAAATCATCCTTGTTTACCAGCACTCCTGAAACAACATTCAGAGGAATAATTAGTGATATGACTAATGAGGTTATGCAGAAAAGAAACTACACACACGCATACACGCACACATATACACACACACACACACACACACACACACACACACACACACACACACACACACACACACACACCACACGCACGCATACACGCACACACATAACAAACTGCTTACACCCCACTGGCACACACATGAAAGAAAGAAAAAGAGAAGGGAACACACACACACACACACACACATACACACACACAAACACAGACTTGCTTATGCCCCACTTGTACACACATGAAAGAAAGAAAAAGGGAACACACACACACATGCACGCACACACACATGCACATGCACATACATCCCTTTCACTCTCACTGTTCAAAGCAATATTTTCTATGAAACAGTCATTCACTTGCCTGTGGGTCTCTATAACCTGGAGAGCAATTCTGCTAGGGCCTATGAGTGCAGCTCACCACTCCAAATCCTCTCTGCAGCAGACCTCTGACACGTGTCAGTCAGCCACGCCCCCTTCGACCTCGATTCATGGCAAGCCAGCTGGGCTTGCAGTTCCTTCATTATCTCGTGGCTGCTGGTCGCCCCCTATAAGGCCTTTCTCACTGTGTGATAAGCACTAAAAGTTGGTCCAGAGCCAGCAACACTAAGCTTGTTCAAGGGCCTCTGTGTGTGTGTGTGTGTGTGTGTGGTGTGTGTGCGTGCGAGACGCACTGAGCACTGCTCAGCCACTTGGCACGCCTCCAACAGTCAGCCACTGTGATAATTCGGTCAAGGCCCCCCTTTCACGTAGGGCCAAATGTTTGCTGCTCACAATCTGGGTGTTCTTTATCTTATTAAGTATCAACTGACCGTCTTTTCAATATTTCCAGCACCTGATCTGTGGTAAACGTACAGTGAGGCTGAGTACGTGAAGTGCTTGGTTGTGACATCATAGTGAATGGAAAAAACAATCGGAATAAATAGATAAAGAACACTTAAATGAACATGGCTCTGATCAAGCAAATGGCTGTGAGCACAGGTCAGAGAATCACCCAACTATGACATTTCTTTCTGGCTTTCTGTCTCATCTAATTAGAGAGTGAGAATATTGGGAGTTAGGTAACCCTAGTTGGTCACCTTTTGGCCTGAATATTGGAGGTTTCGAAACTCGAAATCTTTAATGAGGGTGAATAGATAAGCTGGAAGCTTTTTTACACTATGCCCTCAAAATAACAATAAATGAAAAGGAACAATTAAATCAATTTGACAAAATTAAACATAGCAATAAGAAAAACAAAACAAAAACAAAACTTTTTTTATATAAAGAAAATAGTAAGCAATCTCATTACAACATATTGCACACACACACACACACACACACACACACACACACACACACACACACACACACACACACACACACATGCAAAACTAAACATATGTAAACATCAAACAGGCATACATAAATATTTCATAAGTCAATCATGTCATATGGCTATAGCCAGCCGACCACGAAGGCCATTTGTGTCAAAAGGAATATCAAACTTGGGAGAATATACAGTTAGGCGAAACATAATTTACAAATGGTCTATGAGGTATTTGAAATATGCTTTTTTAAACGCTGTTGAACTATTTTCCTGTTTTAAATGTGTAGGGATTTCGTTCCATATTTACTCGCAGAGTAAGTAAGGGATGACTTGAAAAGATCAGTTCATGGTCGAGGGGTATATAGGATATTTTTCCCTCGAATTTTGATTAATGGAAATTTGTCATGAAGATAAGGTGGCGCAAGATTATTAATAATTTTATACATAAAGACATCTTTATTAAAGCAGCATTTTAGATCGACTGGAAGAATGTTAAGATCTTTATAATCACTAGCTTGTAGAGAAGATTTCAAGAGTATCAGCTTAATAGCACTTCTGTACATGATTTCTAGTGGTTTTAAACAATTTGTGCTGGCTAAATCCCAGCATGTAGAAGCGTAGGTTAATGTCTGGTTGTACATTTGCATAGAAATATAACTTTCTGGTATGTTGATCAAGGAAATTCTTGATTCGGTTCAACAAGAATAATTTTTTAGATAATCTTTTGGACAAATTAGAAATATGATCAGACCACGAAGATTATTATCAACTGTAAGGCCTGATATTTGTGTGATTTAACTTCTTCTAAGACTTTATCTTGTATACGTATTTTAAATAAATCGGTTTACATATTCTGACGTTTGTGTCTGGTTGTAGTCATTATAAATTTAGACTTTTGAGGATGGAGGGCCATATTGATCAAATTAGTCCACTTTGCAAGTTTATTAAGATCATTCTGTAATTTGATACATAATGAGTCAGCATCTTTGTGTTTATTGTGGAGAGTAGTGTCATCAGCAAAAAGCTCACATGGAGAAGATATATGTAAAGGAAGATCATTTATATAAACTGAGAATAAGTTAGGCTCCAGGACTGACCCTTGGGGAACGCCATAATTTACTGGATAAGAGATTAAATAACAGAATTTTTAAAGGGCTACTTGTCGCCTACAGTTGAGAAATGAGAATATGAGTTTGAGAGCTTCAGGGGACAAACCATACAATGCTAGTTTTCTTAACAGTAGATTGTGATCTATAGTGTCAAATGCTTTAGCGAAGTCGACAAAAATTGTTCCTGTGAGAGATCATTGTTATGTTTAAATGCATTGTTCAAATTTTATTAGTGAGCAATGTGTGACAAAATGATTTTCTCGAAATCCGCTTTGATTAGAATGTAATAAATTGTATTTCATGAAATGTTTATGGATAGTATATTTAATATGTTTTTCAAGGGGTTTAGTTAGAATAGATAGGATAGATATAGGTCTGTAGTATAGAGGATCAATTGGGATCCCAGATTTTTAAAAAAGGTAAAACTTTAGCATCTTTGAAGGTTTGTGGAAACCACCTTTTAAAATTAAAAAGTTTGTAAATATATGTAATGCTCCGATTTTCGGAGCAGCAATTTTCAAATTTTTCCATCTTTGTTCTAAACCTCAGAATGGTGTTTTAAAGAACAAAATTTCCTTAAACACATGAAACCCCAAAATAAATTTTTTGGCTTGTTTTTTGTTTGTTCCAGTGCCATAAAGTGCACACAGGATTAATAAAAAAACACCTGCTGTTTTTTGTCAACATGATTTTATTGCAAAATCGGGGGAAAAGGGGGTCATTTGATCCCCACCCCAAAAGAATCTCAATCCATAATATTAGCCGGAAAAAACATTAAAATTGTTTGAAAGCAAATCTTTTTTCAAATTTACGCCCCAAAAATTTTCTTCTAACTTCCCGATTTGGGGTGACCCTGTTAGATGGAATTTTTTTGAAAGATTCGAAAGACAAAGAATGTAAAATGCACGACTTACACAGGGTTGATTTGAAATGTAATAGGTGTCAGGATCATACGTGATTCGATTGTGAAAAAAAATGCAAAATGTGTAAATTTTTAAAGGGAAAAATTAACACTTTAATGTTTTCATTTTACCACTACACGCAAGCCCACGTATGTCAAACAAAAGTTTGTTTTGAAAATTTAAGCCTTGGTGAGGGGAAAAATTTTTACTTTTTAATTAAAAACCCTATTGGGTGTTCCCGGCTTTCAAAAATATGAATTTGTTTAACTTCACATGTTTGCAAAAACTTTGTATCTCTCTCGTTTTCTCTCTCTCTCTTCTCTCTCTTCTCTCTCTCTCTCTCTTTCTCTCTTTTACCGTATTTGTCTTTAAAAGGCCAGTATGTAGAAATGGAAGACTGAAAATGTACTCTTTGGATCAGCTAACGTGTGTTCCATTTTGTGACGATTCCCAAATGAAATGGGAGCCACTCTACCAAAGGAACGTATTTAGCGCGACGCTTAAAGACCTAATGATTTGATTTCCGAGTATCCCGATTATTCCATAGATCCAACTAATCTTGAGCTTGTTTTGCCACCCCTCCTTCCCCTACTCTCCTCAAACATCCCCAAACACTGCCGTCACCATACTCTCCCTACATCCCCACCACTGGCCGTCACCATATCTCCGCTACATCACCACCATGCCGTCACCTACTCTCTTCTTACATCACCACCACTGCCGTCACCTTTACTCTCCTCTACATCACTACCACTGCCGTCACCAAAACTCATTTTACAAACATGTGGGACACACGTCTCTACATCATACCACTCCCGTCACCTACTCATTTTCAAACATATGGGACACACAGTCTCTACATCACTACCACTGCCGTCACCATACTCATTTTACAAACACGTGACACACAGTCTCTACATCACTACCCTCCCGCACCATACTTTTTTACAATCATAGAACACAGTCTCATCACACAGTTTTTATCTCCCATGTTTCACAAATAAGCACGCTTTGTTAAACTTCTTTATTAACGTACAGTGAATGAAAGTAGTAGATCAGAGGAGGGAGTC
Source organism: Conus ventricosus (assembly GCA_018398815.1). Taxonomy (NCBI): domain Eukaryota; kingdom Metazoa; phylum Mollusca; class Gastropoda; order Neogastropoda; family Conidae; genus Conus; species Conus ventricosus. The sequence continues at coordinate 36,122 of JAFLJL010001206.1, read as the reverse complement.
GATTTCTTCTTATATTTCTTCAGCCGTCTAAATGTTTGCGGGACGATCTCAGATATGCTACGTGCTTCAACACTGTAGTCAAACAAAACTGTCACTTTCAATCAGTTTATGCTAAGATGCTTCAACATTGTAGTCAAAAAAAACTGTCACTTTCAATTCAGATATGCTACAATGCTTCAACATTGTAGTCAACAAAACTGTCACTTTCAATTCAGATAAAAGCACAATGGCGCTAAATTCTCCAAAATCGAAAGTGAAAAGGAGTTATTACAGGGTTTGAATGGAGTAAGATTTGCAGAATGTGAAACAATCTTTATTTTAAAGTTGCACTGACCATGAAATAATCGATGATGTCCCTTGCTTACTGACAGAGCATGTGTACTACGGATGGCATGAGGAGGAGTGAGGCGGGGTTTGGGGCTGTGGAAAACAACAACAACAACCTTTTGCCCACTTTAGGGGTGTGGAGGCTACCATCAAAATTTAAAGTTGATTGATTTACAAAAAGAAAAGTAGGTGAAGGTTAGAACAAATCTCCAACAATTGCATCGTCGTTATCATTAAAGACCTACTAAAATTTAAAGCTTCGGGCACTTTCAAAAAAGACTCACAGTTTTCAGGCCGTTCCTTTTTGTGTGCGTTTTGTCTGGTTTTGATTTTGTTTTTGGTTTCATAATTAGCATATCTTCAGGTGCAATTTCTCAATCTGAAAGGGAATCACATTAAGAAATGTTGACAATGAACATATTTGGGGGGGGGGGGGGGGGTTATTTGGGAATTAACATGTGTAGGATGCATCCGGAATGATATGAAATTCATCCCCAAATATTTCCCTTAGTGGCCTCATCCTCTGTTATCAAATTGCTTTCAATACCCCCTGTTTCCTGAGCGAACATAAATGACAGTGAGGCCGTTTGATTGACAGATTGTCTGGTTAATGGACTGAATCGGAATTTGATAGATGACTGTTTTTAAAATAGTTAACTGTTTCTAAACAAACACACACACACACACACACACACACACACACACACACACACCACACACACCCCCACACACCACACAGGCGCGTGCTCGATGGGCTTTTGTTAGGGATAGTGCACGGTGCGTTGTTTGCTGTCTGACTCTCACCGAAGAAGTTTGGATGCGTGTACGACTTTTCCTACAAACACCCACACCACACGAACATAGATAGCCAGGCAACAAGTTAAGTTTCTACTTTTCTTCTTGGGTTTACCTGAACCATCAAATCAAAACATAAGTGCATAATCAAAATTCTTGACAATCAGGTATAAAAAACTAATTTACCCTACAAACCAAAGGGCGCGCAAAAAACCCAGGTCTACGGGAGTCACAACAACACGATTCTTTTCCCACAGCAGGCGGGTGGCACCCACAGCAGTGTCTTCACGGACAGTCTGTGCACTTGGCTGCGTTCTGCCCTAGACACACAGTTCTCACACGGGTCACTCACGAGAGCAGTTCGGGGAGTCCTCTCCCTGGAACTCCACACACCAGAAGTTCACAAGTCGTCGTCCCAACGAACTCTGATGCCCTTTGACACTCCAGCCTGTTGCTGTCCACGCGGACAGCCTCAAAAACCCCTCCCACTGAAGCCCTTTGACACTCCAGCTGTTGCTGTCCACGCGGACAGCCTCTCAACACCCCTCCCACTGAAGCCCTTGACACTCCAGCCTGTTGCTGCCCCGCGGCAGCTCTTTTAAAACCCCTCCCATGAAGCCCTTTTGACACTCCAGCGTGTTGCTGTCCACGCGGACAGCTCTCAACACCCCTCCCACTGAAGCCCTTTGACACTCAGCCTGTTGCTGTCCACGCGGACAGCCACTCAACACCCTCCCACTGAAGCCCTTTGACACTCCAGCCTGTTTCTGTCCACGCGGACAGCCCTCCCCAACACCCCTCCCACTGAAGCCCTTTGACACTCCAGCCTGTTGCTGGGCCACGCGGAAAGCCTCTCAAACACCCTCCCACTGAACCCTTTGACACTCCGCCTTTTTGCTGTCCACGCGGACAGCCTCTCAACACCCCCCCCACTGAAGCCCCTTTTACACTCCCGCCTGTTGCTGTCACGCGGACAGCCTCTCAAACACCCTCCCACTGAAGCCCTTTGACACTCCAGCGTGGTTGCTGTCCACGCGGACAGCCTCTCAACCCCCTCCCACTGAAGCCCTTTGACACTCCAGCTGTTGCTGTCCACGCGGACAGCCTCTCAACACCCCTCCCCCTGAAGCCCTTTGACACTCCAGCCTGTTGCTGTCCACGCGGACAGCCTCTCAACACCCCTCCCACTGAACCCTTTGACACTCCAGCCTGTTGCTGTCCACGCGGACAGCCTCTCAACACCCTCCCCACTGAAGCCCTTTGACACTCCAGCCTGTTTCTGTCCACGCGGACAGCCTCTCAACACCCCTCCCACTGAAGCCCTTTGACACTCCAGCCTGTTTTCTGTCCACGCGGACAGCCTCTCAACACCTCTCCCACTGAGCCCTTTGACACTTCAGCCTGTTGCTGTTCACGCGGACAGCCTCTCAACACCCCTCCCACTGAAGCCCTTTGACACTCCGCCTGTTGCTGTCCAGCGGACAGCCTCTCAACACCCCTTTCCCCCTGAAGCCCTTTGACCTTTCCCGCCGTTGCTGTCCACGCGGACAGCCTCTCAACACCCCTCCCACTGGGCAGAGATGGCGGCTAGACCCATGCAGCACCCCACCCGGTTGGCATTGCGCTCACAACGTCTACTGACCAGAGTCAGCCTCTCCATACCTGGGTAGGGTAGAGACAGGGGCTGGGCATAGCCTGCACCCCCCACCGGTTGGCCCGTGCGCTCACAAACGTCTACTGACCAGAGTCAGCCTCTCCTACCCGGGTAGGGTAGGACAGGGGCTGGGCATTTGCCTGACCCCACACCGGTTGGCATTGCGCTCACAACGTCTACTGACCAAGAGTCGCTTCTCCATACCTGGGTAGGGTAGAGACAGGGGCTGGGCTAGCCTGCACCCCACACCGGTTGGCATTGCGCTCACAACGTCTACTGACCAAGAGTCAGCCTCTCCATCCTGGGTTAGGTAAGGACAGGGGCTGGGCATAGCCTGCACCCCACTACCGGTTGGCATTGCGCTCACAACGTCTACTGACCAAGAGTCAGCCTCTCCATACCTGGGTAGGGTAGAGACAGGGCTGGGCATAGCCTGCACCCCACACCGGTTGGCAGTGCGCTCACAACGTCTACTGACCAAGAGTCAGCCTCTCCATATCTGGTAGGGTAAGACGGGGCTGGGCATAGCCTGCACCCCACACCGGTTGGCATTGCGCTCACAAACGTCTACTGACCAAGAGTCAGCCTCTCCATATCCGGTAGGGTAGAGACAGGGCTGGGCATAGCCTGCACCCCACACCCGGATGGCAGTCAGTTCCAGGTCGACCCGGGCTTCACCAACACCTGGGGGAACTGATAGCTACCTTGATTACCTAGCCTACTTCCAATACATCTATCATTCTTCTTTGTAATTAGCAGTCACTCTTCACATAATGCAGTTCACTGGAACTTGGAAAAAATACCCATAACAGAATCTACTAAGTGTCCATACAGTGGGTGCATTACAATAGAATATTTTCTTTGATTATACCATCATACATGCCTACCCTAAAAATGAATTTCAGTAGCACTGGTTTCAAATTTCAGTAGCATGGACTCAAAATCAGTAGCATTCTTTTTTTTTTCTTTTGTACGTCAAGGTCATGATTTGTTTCTTTTGACGTCACATTTGCTGCACACAAAAAAGTTATCGGTTTCAGAGTTTTGATTTCTTTCCTTTTCTTTTCCAAAGCTGCCGCATTCTTTTCATAACGCGGACCTTCAATGTGTCTGTTTATGTCGTCTATACCGCCATGTTTTACAGAAAATGCACTGTCACAAATCACGCACTTTGCTTTTGAATCGTCAGAGTCCAATTTCACAATGAAGGGAAATTGCCACTATATTTGTCCAGAACTTCTGTGACGGCTGACGCTTTTTTGATGCTGGTTCATCGGCATCACCAGTTGGCACATCCACTCATCGCATCACCAGTTGGCACATCCACTCATCGGCATCACCAGTTGGCACATCCACTCGCTTTCTCTTTGGATTAGACGCCATGTTTCTCGAAACTTCAATTACTTGCGATATCCGTTTAGTACTTCCGCTTTCAAAAGCATCGTTGCTTGAATAACTGAGTTTAAACGTTCCTCTATAGCAGAAGCCGTTGGAGACATATGCTATTCGTCTGCTTGATGAAGACAGGGCTTTACGTCCCTTTTACCATTCGGTGTTCTGCTTCTGCTTTCAAAAGCATCGTCTGCTTCAACTCGTGATCGTTTTAAGTAAATTTTGTTGAAAAATCTTTTTACCGTAACAAAAAAATAAATTTCCATAATCGCCGTAGCTACTTCATTTTTTTTTAAAATTCCTGTAGAAAATACGGAAGTTCCATTTGGGGTAGGCATGAAATGTACCATGATTGTGTACATGAAAGAAAGGATTTCCACAAGGAACCCTTTTCAAAGTACCAAGAATACAATTATTACATATAAAGGAACAAATTTCGTTTGTCCCATTTTATCAAGAAAAGAATGTTCTTTCATCACTTATCTTTCCACAAAAAACATTCAGAATACATTTTCCGACAATCAAAGCACAATAATTTCCATTGCTCACTTCTAGAGCTCACCAACACTCACTTTATTATGATACTTTAGAGAAAAAGATAAACAACACCTTTTTCCAATAATGCAGTGACTTAACTAGATTATTGTTTTTTTTTCTATCACATATCAGTACACATATTCTGTCTCTTTCTCCTCACTTCATTGCCCTCATCCTCCTCTTGACTCACATTCACTAACTACAACTTCCTACTGTCACCCTATGCTTTGTCAAATCATAAGATGTATCAAGGGAACAATCCATTTCTTGTTGTTGCCTTTACTAAGCATGTAGAGATCATAATCACCTGTAGGAAAACAAAAATGGGAGTTTGTATACTCGTCCACAAAAGTTAAGGGCCAACCCTTGTTTTCAGAAGCTGCAGATAGATATATTGTACGCGAGCACAACGACGTTGAAAATGACGCATGGAGGGCTACGCGGCAACTTTACTTATTGCTGCACGTGCCCAAACCTGTTTTGCAGACATTGCAGTTATGCAAATGTGTTTTGAGCGGCGCACAAACGATGCAAATGCACGTGAATGTAATGAAAGTTCAGTCGTTGTCAGCTGACAAAGCAGTGCCGCGGCAGGTGTCTGGCAAATTGCACGTGCAAGCCATGTCCCTAGTGAACACTGCTCCGCCAAAGGTACACGGTTAGGGGTATTTAAGGGCTGCAGCCAGGGGTCTCAATAACCATGCCTCCAAGACAGAGACTATCAACACTTGATCGTGGACGGGCGCTGGGCTGGCTTCAGGATGGAACTTCCGGCCGAGAAGTCGCCAGACGGCTTGGAGTGAGCCACTCCGTTATTCAACGCCTGGCTGAACGCTTCCAAGCCACCGGTAGTACCGATGAACGGGCCCGCTCCGGACGCCCAAGAACAACGAACCATGGCGACGACCGTTACCTCAGGTGGCACTGCGTGACAGAACCATCACTGCCAGGACCCTCCGTAGCAACCTGAGGACGGCTACCCACATTAATATCTCCCAGGACACTGTTAGGTGACGCCTGCACGAGGTAAACCTCCACTCAAGGGTCCCTGCCATTCGTATTACCGCTGACACCACGTCATCGTCAAACTCGGATGGCGTTCTCACGCAACCACCAGCGCTGGAACAGGCAGCAGTGGGGCAGAGTCCTGTTCACAGACGAGTCTCGTTTCACTTTGTCGAACAGTGATGCCCGGAGGCGCGTTTGGCGACGTGTAGGCGAGCGATTCGTCCATGCTTGCGTCCAAGAGCACGACCGGTATGGAGGGGGGTCCGTGATGGTGTGGGGAGGCTTTCATCTCCATGGGAGGACTCCTCTTTACCTCATTCGAGGCAACCTGACCGGCGTGAGGTACAGGGATGAGATTGTTGGGCCAATCATCGTCCCCACTCTGCGGGCCATGGACGTGGCTCCCTTCTACAGGACGACAACGCCACCCTCACCGTGCTTTGGTGGTGAGGGACTTCCTGCAGCGTGCGCAAGTTGTCCGCATGGACTGGCCAGCCCGATCCCCAGACCTGGCTCCCATTGAAAACCTGTGGGACATTCTTGGATGCCGCGTAGTGGACAATCACCCCCAGCCCGTAGATGGTGCGCAGCTCTTCCACTTCCTGCAGCAGGAGTGGCTCGCCATCCCGCAACAGATGCTGCACAACCTTGTCCACTCGATGCGGCGACGGCTGGGGGACTGTCTGGCAGCAAATGGTGGCCACACCCGTTATTGAACATGAACAAAATGACCTGACTTTTCTTGCAATTTTTCAGAAGGGGGGTGTTGTGTTTGTGACGGATGTAAATCCAATGGATTTTGACTTGTCAATGAATTTTGTGCATAAATCGATGGATTAAATGTTGCATTAAATCATTCTATGAGTTGCGGGTGTTTTTTGGATTTTGTTTGCTTGGGAGACAGGAATGTTTTTCCGGCCCTTAAAACTTTTGCGGAGTAGTGTATTATACTCCCTGTTTGGCTAGTATACTTACCATGTCGACCATAGCATTCCACGGCAGTTAGTTAGCTCTGCAGGCCGAGATTTTTTGTGGCTAATGCAGTAATAAGACCATCACGTGACGTCCACACTACTTCCGCCAGGGAAGAAACCGGTGTAAACTTCCTGTTCCTCATTCAACGAGGCCTATGCGCAAGGTAACCCCAAGAACCATAGCGCTAGCGGGGAAGGTAGGGTGGGCATTAGAGTCTCACATGGTAAGTAAACTAGCCAAACAGGGAGTATAATACAAACTCCCCATTTTGGCGTCATATACTTTACCATGTCAGACCATAGCAGAATTCAAAGGAATCGGAGGGGGGCTTAGTGCCCTAATGGTTCTTGGGGTAGCAGAGGAATAGCCCCATCAGTCCTGGTCATGCGGATACCCCTAAATATAAAGGCTTATGAGGGATTTTCCGGATGCCAGTAGCTGCCTCAAGGATGTGGTGCAAGAGGACAGAGCGCTAATCGCTGTGCAAGTGGCCAGCGCCCTGCCCTCATGGGCCCGGGGGAGATAAGACGGGGAGATCCTTATACGCTGGGCGTAGGCCGATCTGCCCATCTTGGAAGCATCTAGATAGGACTGGGAGGAGCGCCTGGGGCGCGGGTTCCCAGTAGCCCCGAATGGAGCCAGCTGAGAGCCTAACAAAGAAGATAGGAGAGATAGGAACTACCTATCTGAAAATTGGAAGGCCAGATGGAGGAAAAGAGATGAGCCCAGAAGGCCATCTCTCCCCTTGGAAAAGGGCTCACCCTGTGGGGGATTGGGAATGGAGGGAAGGCGTATGTTATGAGGCCAGACCAGGGAGGGTGAGCGACTCTGGGCCTGAACACTGTTCTTCACTGGGCTGAGGGTTAGCCTGCTGAGGGTCCCTTCACTCAGTGAGGAGGAGGAACCCCGCTATGTGTGTCACGCAGAGGATGAATCCCTGCACGGCAACAGTGGAGAGGGGCCTCCATTCGGGGGGAGAGGCTGAGGGAGCGAGCCCCCTTTCCCCACCCCCTTTTTTGTTGTTGTTGTTGACACAACAAGGCACCGAAGTGTTGTCCGTGGGCAGGAGAACAAGTCGGTGCGAGACTTGGAGTTGGAAGCAGGGGAAAGGAGGGAGAGGCTACCGCGGGCAGGAGAACAAGTCGGTGCGAGACCTGGGGTTGGAAGCGGGGAGGGGAGCCTGCCCGTCGCTCACTGTGCGTCCCGCACACCCGAGGTATGAGAGTTTCTCAAAAGGGGACAGCCCGAGATGGAGGGGGAGTGTAGAGGTTGAACTAGTGCCACTCCCCCTACCCGTCCGCTTGTAAAGACAGGAACCGAACGAGCGTGTATTTAAGATACTGAGCCATGCGCTTTTTTTTTTTGTGGCCATAGTCAGCATGAGTGTGTGGTATGTGAGCCCATAGATGGCAAATGAGGCGATCTTTCGCACACAGAACATTAGAACATAATGTTTTGGGGATCCTAACAACGAGTACTTGCTTACCTTGCCCCCAAAGATCCTGAAACGCACACTTTCCTGACATGTCGATTGCCTGAGCACCGACGGGAAGATGGCGGATGTAAGTATCGCGTCTTCACGCGAAACGAGACTATACAAAACTAGGACGAGACCTTGGGAAAATCAATTACTTCAAGGCGAGTGTCGTCTGCTACGCTAGGACCGTTTGTCGGAACCCATTACGAACATATTTCAGTGTAAGTAGGACCGCTTCCCAGATTTTCTGGAACCCTGATCTTGCCAGGCGAGAAGTAGGTAGCGTCTGTGAGATGGGAGTATAAGGATGGAGTTTCCCATGGGCGACTCCCCCAGTCACCTTAGGGACTGTGTCTGCTGGCCGAACGAATATTCTGATAGGATTGTTTCGGTTTCGCCTAGAGGGGATATTAGGGCGCTTGGCAGGCAGTGCCTTAAGCGCCGGGGAGCGAGAGGACCGTGCCAGCACGGCAACTCTAGCTACCAACAGGCAGTTAAAGTGGCTCCTGGCTGCGCTGTCCGCCGCAGCTGAAAGGTGATGCGAGATCCTGTTGACCAGGTGTCGCATAAATGGGTCGCTGAACAAGAGAGAGTCCGTCTCCTGGTGTGTCTCGGAGCCAGGATCGATGACACTGGGACGGCGCCGTCATCCTCCGGCTTGCGCACCCTTGGTGCGAGTTGCCGGACCTTCCCAGATGGAGGTGAGGGACTGTGGGGCGATGATCCGGGGTTTAGATCGCTGGCCAGGGGGCGGCTCGGTGATGTCAGTGAAAGAAAGGACATTGTCAGAGGGTGGGGCCCCCCTCACAACAGGTCAGGGCGCACCGTTCCAGGGTGAGCACATCGTACAATGAGGAGAAGGGTAGTTCTTCCTCATCTTCAGCCTCAGGGTGGTCTTGTTCCTGGCAGGGTTGGGTGGAATCTTCGTCAGGAGGCAACTTCAGGGGTGCGTGTGGGTCCGCCCTAGCTGGGTAGTGGGGGAATGCGAGGGCGGGCCCCTCGTGGCTCTATGATCGGCGGCCAGGCTAGGTTGGGGGAGGCCCGTCCTGCCGATCGGACACGCGCCCGAGGTGGGAGACCGAGGTCGACCCAGGTGGATGAGGCTGGGTGCCACATTCAACCGTGGAGCTGGTCGTGTTGCGTGTTGGAATTAAGCCACTGGTCTCTCTCGGGGCATAGAGCCACCGGTCCCTGGGGAGGTAGGCGGGCTGTGGCGGCTCTGGGGTGTGGGCAGGATGTCCCCGAGGACCCGGGTAACCTGAAACACCAGGGGGGGGGGGGGGGGTGGGTATCGAGGGGCCGTGGCCTGTCGAAACCCGCCCAGGGACGTGCACTGCCACATACACGTCCTTGATTGTGGGCCTGGGAGGGCCTTAGTGGTGGTGGGGAGGACGCGGTAGTCGAGCCCCCTACCCGCAAAAGTGTGGATTGGGCTGGCTGCGGCACCGTGTTCCTTCCCAGAGGAAAAAGTCAGGTTACCCTTGTCCCGCTGGTTGATCCTCCCCTCCAGAGGAACGGGACCGTGGACGTTGCCCAAGTGGGAAGCCGATTAAGTCGACTCCCCAACGTTCTGTACCCCTAGGGGAATATGTGGCGGTCGATCGGGGTTGGTCGACGGCCATTGTGCATGGACACGACCGGGCTCTTGGCGCGGCGTGACCACGCGCCCAGAATTATGGACACCGCCGAGGTCGTGTGACGGGTGACCATAATACTGCTTCCGGAGTGATGGTGCTCCTCGAGCACAGGTGTTGGCTGCACCTGTGCCCGGTGGGGCAGAGCACTGTGAGTCCACGTATCAAGTTCGGGGGGAAAAGTGAAACGTGGCTCATCAAGGCGAGTGGCGGGTGGTGATTCCATCCCAGACCCGTCACCCGTGCTGGTCCGCGGCTCGGCAAGGTTCCCCAGGGGCCGAGGGTCGCGTGACACAGCATGATAGACAGAAGTCTCACTGCGCGTCGGAGGCTAGAGGGCAAGCCGGCCAATGGAGACGGGGGGAGGGAGAATTTTCAGTGAGAAGATTTGACTTGGATCACCCCTTGAGGGCAGCCTTGCCCTTAGACTTTCTGGACAGGTCAAAAGAGAGACATTTAGAAATGGCGGCCGCTTACTAGTAGCCTTCGACGCAGCGATCGTGTGTCCGTCAGACGGGTAGAGGAGGAATGGTCACGCATCCCTCCGCGGAAAAAGTCATCTCCATCTACCCTGACCGTACGTCTTCCATGAGACGGATTGCTCTGGATCGGAATCGACCCGCGGGTTCTCCGGGAATGTGAGCGACTTCTGAGTGGTGAAGTGGATCGACCCGACGGTGTCCTTCACCATGTTGGGCAATGGTGGCAGAGCAAACCCGGAGCACACGATCACAAAGAGGAGACAAATGGTCGATCGAGAAGAAGTAATTTAATCTCGATCGGCCGTGTGGTGTTGTGTAAAGGAGTCGAGAAATCGACAGAAAACTCGGAACTACCCGTGCACGCTACCAACAGCTAGAATGCTGAGTAATGTTAGATATCAATCGTGATCAGCGTTATAGTATTACGAACTTGTACTAGGAAAAATTTCTAGCACTAAAGTGGATATTATGTACTAGTACGAAGATACTGAGCACTAAACCGTCTAAGGCAGACCCAGTACGAAGTACGAGCCGGCCAGAAGACAAAATGATGGGAAACAAGACCGACGAGGGAGAAAATGGCGGCCGACGACCGGCGAGTGTACGATCGTGGAAAATAAACCAGGGCGTGTGCAAAGAAATACCGAGCAGGTATGTCGAGGACAGAGTTGCGTTAAGCTGGGGCACAGAGCATGGAGACATGCCAGAAATGGCACTGACCACAACTCGCGAGAAGTAAACAAAGTCGCGAGGGAAAGAAAAGGGAGAGCTGTGCGAAAATGCACAAAACGCCAAGAGTACCGACGATCGTGACAGGAGAGAATTATTCAATCCAATCCCACCCGGAGACTCTCGATCTACATTGTAATAATGATACATGGGGTAGTAATAAATGTGCACACGTTGGTAGATCAGAGATCGTCGCGACACCCAATCTACCAGTAGTAATGATAAATGGGGGTAGCAATAAATGTGCACATGTTGGTAGATCAAGAGATCGTAGAGACACCTGATCTACCAGGAGTAATTATAAATGGGAACAGATAAATGTTACAAAGTGTGCACACATCGGTAGATCAAGAGATCGTAAGACACTCTCTCTACCTGTAATAATGGTAAATAAGGTACAGGAAAATACGCCCGGGAAGCCGGGTACCGCCACACAAGGTGAATGCGGCCAGGCAATATGGCGGACATGCCAAACCCTCATGGCACAATCCAATATGGCGGCTCGATTGGGCCCGGAAGGGATCGATCGCCCAGAGTGACGCGCACTGGCGCGCGAGAGTAAAATACCCCTAGTGTACCTGTAATAATGCTAAGGAGGTACTAATCAATGTGTACCAGTTGGTAGATGAAGAGATCGTAAAGACCATCAATCTACCTGTGATAAATTAGGTACTAAGCACATGTGCACCAGTAGGCAGATCAAGAGATCGTAAGTCATCGATCTACCTGTAGTAAGGATAATAGAGTGCCATATTGGGTACAAATAAATGTGGCCTGGGGAAATCCCCGTACCGGCAAGCATGTGCGATCGAAAATGGGCACCATGCGGTGAGGCAATATGGAGGAGAAGCCGATCGTAGTGGAAAATCCAAGATGGCGGGTCGATTGACCGGTGAGGGTTAGGTCATCGAAAGAGAAGCAATGGGCGCGAGAGTAAAATCACAGACGCACTGAAGGTATACGAGGGGCCGAAAGGAGACTCCGTAGAGGGAATGTTAGGATAACAAATGTTTATTATTGGCTTAAATGATTGACGGGAGACAGAAAGGTGAACTCTTCTCTTCCTCCTCTTCTTTCTTAAAACACGTCCGCCATCCTAATTTGATGGTAGCAATGTGAGTACAAACCCGATAGACCGTACTAGACGAGCGATCGACGAAGACGATCAGGAGAAGTGATGCAAAAAGAAGGAGAAAATAATAGAGAAGGAAAACCTCCATAGCAGTGAAGCGGTACGAAGACGAGGACGACCACGCAGGGGTCGGCCGAAATGGCGAGAATAAAGATGGAGGCTCGAGCGACCGACGAAGATCGATCGTCGATGTGAATGACCGAGATGGCTATTGGGAATAAACAACGCGCCGAGATCGATTGAAATTTGGGGAAATGGGGAAGAAAAAACGAGAGAGTGGCTGACGCGTTACTACAAGGGTGACGCGTTCCCAACCCGGCGAGTAAGGGACGAATGGAGTACAATGGGGTGAAGAGAAGTCGTGAGCCGTCACGCCTAGAGCGTGAATAAAATGATATAAATGCCACCCATAAGCCTCACGCGGCAATGGTACCCATGGTCGAACGTAAGCCACAACAGAGCAAGTAAAAAAAGGCAAGCACACAAGCAATCTCTACAAAAAACAGAAGTATAGGCGAGACAGAGCAAAAACCTGTCCTTGTTAGGCAGGAGGCCGAGGTTGAATGAGGAACAGGAAGTTTACACCGTTTCTTCCCTGGCGGAAGTAGTGTGGACGTCACGTGATGGTCTTATTTTACTGCATTAGCCACAAAAAATCTCGGCCTGCAGAGCTAACTAACTGCCGTGGAATGCTATGGTCTGACATGGTAAAGTACATGACGCCAAAAAACAGAACTTCAATTCAATTATCAGTAAATACCTGACTGCCACAAGAACTCTACTTCAGTCTCTCTTCGGCTCTTGGAGCTCTTTCTGTGCCGGCAACTCTGTAGAGACTGAAGGTAAATTTTTGCTCACCTGACTTACGCAAAACGCAGGTAAGTAGCAGTCAGGTTAACAGGCCAACTGGTTTTACAGGTTTACCTGTTCCGGTCAGTGTGTCCCCAAAATTTGGGACCAAGTGCGGTCCATCACAGGCTTAAACTTCCACACACCGGCTTTTCTCTGTCTGATGTGACTCGATTTACTTTCTAAACATAAAGAAAACGGTGGAGAAGAAGGTGAGCATGATGCTGTGATGAGCTTTTTGGACGAGAGATACACGTGTCTCACACTTACCTCGGGGCTGTGTCCTAGGCATGGGTTTGCATCTGGAACTGCGATACTTCAGACACCTGACACAAAAGAAACAATATATTAAAAAATAAAGACCAAAACAAGCAAAGAAACTGAGGTTCTTTACACACTGTGCTCAACAAAGCAACAGGTTCCCCATTGTAAGAACCTCATTCCATGAACTTTTATGCTGGACAAAGCGACAGGTTCCCCACTGTAAGAACCTCATTTCATGAACTTTCATGCTGGACAAAGCGACAGGTTCCCCATTGTAAGAACCTCATTTCATGAACTTTCATACTCTGCGTTAGGGCACCCGGAATCTACCTGGCGCTAACAGCGTTTTTCATCGCGTGTTCCTTAACAGGGGAATGAGAGGGAAGACCTGTTAGTGACAGTTGCTCTACGTGTCGGTTACTGGAAGCAAGGTAAGGGTTGTTTGTAATGCAGCCGCCCGCGATGCAACACAATACAATGCAGTCGGACCTTACACTGTTAGGTCCACCGTGATGCAACACAATACAATGCAGTCGGACCTTACGACTGTTAGGTCCACCGCCGAACGCTCTGTCCCATTGGTCTAACTACGACCCTCTCCTGTTGTATTACCATCCCACGCATTACAGCCAATGGAAGAGGAGGCAGAACATCGGTCCCACTACGACCCTCTCCTGTTGAATTACCATCCCATGCATTACAGCCAGTGGAAGAGAAGGCAGAACATCGGTCCCACTACGACCCTCTCCTGTTGAATTACCATCCCATGCATTACAGCCAGTGGAAGAGGAGGCAGAACATCGGTCCCACTACGACCCTCTCCTGTTGAATTACCATCCCATGCATCACAGCCAGTGGAAGAGAAGGCAGAACATCGGTCCCACTACGACCCTCTCCTGTTGAATTACCATCCCATGCATTACAGCCAGTGGAAGAGGAGGCAGAACATCGGTCCCACTACGACCCTCTCCTGTTGAATTACCATCCCATGCATTACAGCCAGTGGAAGAGAAGGCAGAACATCGGTCCACTACGACCCTCTCCTGTTGAATTACCATCCCATGCATTACAGCCAGTGGAAGAGAAGGCGGAACATCGGTCCCACTACGACCCTCTCCTGTTGAATTACCATCCCATGCATTACAGCCAGTGGAAGAGAAGGCAGAACAAGAGCAGACAACACAATGAAAGAGAGCGCAGTGCCAGACAGCACCCTACAGGGCCACACCACACCGCTGTCTTACCACACAGAGAAGACGATGGCGATGGCGATCAGGGCACCAGCCCCCACAACCGCGCCCACCACAGGAACCACCAGACTGGGTTTTCTCCCTGAAAACCACCACCACAACATCAACACTCCGATCCACCTGACCCACCCCCCTTACCTTCATCCTGGCTGACCGTGCTGTTCAGTCCTCCTGGGAGCTTCCTTATGAATGTATGTATTTATATATGTATGCATGTGTTTGTGTGTGCATGCATGTACGCATGCATGTGTGCATATGAATGTATGTACGCATGCCTGTACATATGCACATATATATATGTATGTATGTATGTCTGTATGTATGTATGCATGCATGCATGCGTGTCTATGCATGCATGTATGTTTGCACGTATGTATATATGTTATGTATGTATGTATGTATATATGCATGTATAGATGTATGTATACATAGATAGACAAATATATATAAATCTATATCTATCGATCTATCTCTGTGTGTGTGTGCGTGTGTGTGTGTGTGTGTGTGTGTGTGTGTGTGTGTGTGTGTGTGTGTGTGTGTGTGTGTGTGTGTTTGTTGTTGTTGTTGTTGTTGTTGTTATTGTTAACCCAAATCTTAAGAGAAACTCACGCTGACACAGCACTCCCTCGAAACCCTCCTCACAGTCCTGGTAACACACCCCGTTGTCGTGGCGACAAGGAGAGTCGTTCTTACAGGCTCCGCACTGGTGGGTGCAGTTCTCGCCGTACGAGCCAGGCGGACATTCTGTGACCACACACATCAAACCATGGTGCACCACACTGCCGCATGGAGGACATTCTGTGACCACACACATCAAACCATGGTGCAGCACACTGCCGCATGGAGGACATTCTGTGACCACACACATCAAACCATGGTGCACCACACTGCCGCATGGAGGACATTCTGTGACCACACACATCAAACCATGGTGCAGCACACTGCCGCATGGATTTATTAGTTAAGACGTAATGCTGTGAAGGACATTCTGTGACCACACACATCCAACCTTGGTGCACCACACTGCCACATGAAGGACATTCTGTGACCACACACGTCCAACCTTGGTGCACCACACTGCCGCATGGACTTACTAGTTAATACGTAATGCTGCGAAGGACATTCTGTGACCACGGAGATCAAGCCATTCTTCAACACACACAGTAGAAACGACGTGGGAGCCTGGGACGCTCTATGTATTAGACAGGCGAGTTTTAAAGAATTATTTAGCAGCCTCTGATGACTGTTACAGACAAAAAATACAACAAATTTGAAAGCTCTTCGGGTTTTCCCTTTGGACGTCGTTTTTAAGGGTGATTTTTCTTTTCTTCCCCCGGCTTCTTTTTCGTTTTTTGGGCCCACATCTCTTGAGTTTTTAAATAAAATGTGTTTTTTTGGTAGCTAACTCTGTCTTTGAGACCCTTGCCGGGAAAAACACGTTCACCAACACCATCTTAATTAGGGGGTTTTTCTTTAAATTATTCTTCTTAAAACACAGTACTTAACAAACAATAAACATACGGCTGTTGTAAGAAAACTAATAAAATAGGGTGAAATTTTTTTTAACGTCATCAAAAATTTTCTTTCAAATCCTTCTTTTGAATGGGGGATAGTTTTGCCTTTTAACACCCCTTGACAGTGTGACTGGGGAAAAGGGAAATTTTTACCGGGTAAAATATTACCAAAAAAAAAAAAATCAGTGGTTTAATTTGACTTTTTTTTTTTAAAACTGTTGCAGAGTTCGCATCTTTTTTTTTTTAAGTAAACACGCAATAGGATTTCCCCCCTTTTTTCGGTTTAAAAATTGTTATTGTCTTCATCTGTCTTGTGCGTACCCTTTCACATCAAGGCATGTACCCCCTTTCAAATGCAGTTAGGGGGTTTGTTTCTTTTCCCCAACCAAAATAAAAAGGAAAAAAATTTTTAATGGGGCCCTTAAATAGTGTAGCGGGCGTCCCCAAAAAATTGGTGAAATGATCTTTAAAAAAAAGGGGGGTTTGTCACGGGTTGAAAGGGGGACCACTGAGAGTTTTATTTAAAAAAGGGTGGTAAGGTGTGGTCAGGGGGTTTTTGCCCACTGAGAAAAGGCCCTCCCCCAAGGGGGGAGGGGGAAAGAATCATTTTTTGGCCCGCAAAGGCCCTAGAGACCGAACCTGAGAGAACAGGGAAAGGGATGTTCAAAACCCCACTTGTCCTCCACCAAGTTTTGGGGCAAAAGTCCCCCGGGAAATTGGCATTTTTTCTTTTCCTTTTTAAATTAAGAAATTAAAATAAAAAAAAAAATAACAAATTATCAACAAAAAATTTTATCTGTGTAGGTTATCCTTTTTTTAAATACAAATTTTAAAATAAAGTTTTAGGAGGTAGCGTGGGGGACAAGGGATGAAACCCCCAAAAAAAAAAAAAATAAGAAACGTGGGGGAAAAGCAGTTGGGGCTGAACGCGCCCATATACACGGTGGGTGCACTGGGCTACCGTTACTTGGCAGTATTTTTAATTACAGTGGGGGGAGAGAGAAAAACCCCTGAAAAAGCCCGTTAAAGGTTAAGTTTGCCCTCAAAACAGACAGACAGAAAGACGACAGAAAATGGAGAGACAGAGAGGACGGGACAGACAGCCCAGAGAGGCGGCACACCACACATTTAACACCCAGAAAAAACTAACACACCCACGAAACCCCTCTTTTCTTTTCTCTAAATTTAAATGTCATAAAATCCCCCTTCTTCTGACTAATTTCAAACCCAAAAAACTTTGTACCAAAAGGGCCCGCCCGGGGCCCAAAAAAACTGATTCATTTTAATTTTTACGGCCGGGGCCCTTTTTGCCCCTTTCCGCGCTGTGTAAACGAAGCACACCCCCTGGGTTGAAAACCCTTGCATCAGAAGGGGAAAAATGAGATTGAAAAGTCGACAAACCGAACGGGCGTGGGCGGGACACAAAAAGGGGTTTTTTCCATTGTTGCTCGGACTATTGAACAAGAAGGTGGTTTTCACGGGCCGGCTCTGGTGTGACCACTGTTTTTTTTTTGGGTTTTTTTTTTTAAAAATGGCTAAAAGGGAAAGGGCGGTTTTGTTATTCGGGGGCCTTTAAGTTTTATTTTTAAATTTTTTGTTAATTTTTTTGTTGAAAAAATTTGGCGAAGCATTTTGGGAAAAAACCGGGAGAGTTTGTTTTTTTTGAAAAAAAAAAAGGGGAAAACTAACTCCCTTTGGAAATGAACGACTTTTTTTTAAAAGGTTTTTTGGGTTAAAGGGAAATGAAACAAGATGTAGCCATTTTAATTTCTTGTTTTGATTTTTGTGAGAGGGTTTCCCTTTCTAAAAAAAAGGCGCTGCTTTGTTGAAATTTGGCCAAACCCAAAAAAAACCATCACGCTTTAAATTTTTGGGGGAGCTGGTTGAGACAGCAAAAGCCATTTTTAAAAAACATGGCTTTCTTTTCTTAAGGGGGGGGAAAACCCCACGGCTGTTTTTCGTATAAAAAAAAAACTTATTTTTGGAAATTTTTTTTTGCTTTTTTCCCTCCCAAGTAAAAATTTTACTTATTTTTGAAATAAAGTTTATTGATTGTTAACTAAGTTTCGTTTTCATGTGGCGGGCTGACGTGTATTAAAGTGTATACTTTTTTTTTTTCTAATTTAACCATTTTCATCTCCATTAAAGTGTCCCTTATGCAAGGGGAAGGGGGGCTTTTTCGAATGTTTGGCAAACAAACTTTTTTGGGGTTAGGCAGCCCTTTAGTACATTTACCATATGGGGGAGGAAAATTTTGGGGTACCCACTATCTTCATATAAATGCTTTAAATTCAATGCCGGATGTACTACTACTGGCGGTTTTAGAGCTGCCAAAAAAGCTTAGCTACAGAAAATTTTACTGTTTGAAACTCTGCGGGGTATTTTTAAAAGCCCGATTAAAGAAAAGGGGGGCCCAAAAGAAAAAACTGGGTCAAGCGCAGAAAACTAACGCTTACCCTAGAGGGGCCCAAAGGCCCACGTACAAGCCGTTTCCAGCCGCTTTTCCCCTAAAAAAGGGGGGGTTTTCAAGGTCACAGTGGGAAAAGCCTTTTCCAGCGCTCAAACCCTAGGAGGGGTTCAAAGGTCCAGTAGAAAAGCCTTTTCCCAGCGTCTACCCTAGGGGGTTAAAAGGTTTCCAAAGTGGCAACCCCTTTTTTCTTCAGCGCCCAAACCCAAGAGCGGTAAAAGGGTTCACAGTGGCAACCCGTTTTTTAAACCCCGCTCCCCCCTAGGGGGTTTTAAAAGGTTTTCCCAGTGCAAGCCGTTTCTTCAGCGCTCAAACCCTAAGGCGGTAAAAGGTTTAAATCAGCAGCGAAAATCAGATTTTTTTTTTGCTCCCTTTTTTGTTTTGGTGTCAAACCTTTCCCCCTGCTTAAAAACGCCCCGCTTCTACCCCCCTGTTACAAACTTTTAGGCTCCCTTTTTGTTTTTTTAAACCCAATTTTCTTGTTTTATTCAATAAGGTTTTTTTTAAATGCCTTGGGGCTGTTTTGAATTGAAAAAAAAGGGCCCCAATGAATCACAAAAACGAAAAACCCACTGCCCTTGCACCAAGTGGTTTTAACACATGACAAATAATAAAGCTTTGGGGTACCCCAACACCCCTTTTCCCCCCCCCCCAAGGGTCCCCCAAGTTCCTTAAATTTTAATTTTTTAAATTAAGCCCCCCCAAGTTCTTTTTAAAGTTTTTAATTAATTTAAATTAAAGGGTTTTTAATAAGTTTTTGGATTAAGTTTTTAATTTTTTCCCCCCTTGTTTAAGTCACCTCAAGATCAAAAAAAAAAGTCATCCTTTAAGTAAACCAAATTCCCTTTTTAATTATAAAAAAAAATAAAATCTATGTTTTTTTATTTTAAAATTTGAGATGTCTAATATAGTAAAACCAACCCCTCAAAAAACGCGTTTTCGTGGGGAAAGTCTTGCTCAGCGTTCTCTGCATAGTTTTTAAAGGAAGTTCTTACCCCAAAGCAACCGCATTGATTACAATTTGGTCTATAAAAATGCCCTTTAAATAGACCCCAATGCCCTTTTTTTAAAATTGATTTTATCTTTTTTTAAAATACCCCATGTTCTTTTTTTTATAAAAAAATTTTAAAATATTTTTGCATTTTTAATGGATCAAAATTGATGCTTTGTTATTGGGGGTTTTTGGCGTGTGTTGCCTTCGTTTTTTGTGGTTCAGTTTTTTTTGATTGTTTTTGGGGTTTCTTTTGCCAAATCGTGTTTTATTTTATAGCCGTTTTAACCCTCCCCCCAACAGCAGAATTTGGGCGCCAAAAAGGGCAACGTTTTAATTTTAAAAATTCCAGGGAAGACTTTGGGGCCTTTATCACAGGAGTTTTTATACTGGCATTAAAATAAACTTTTTTCTGGGTTGGGGGCGTTATGTTTTCATGATGATAAATTTTCCCTTTTAACATTAATTTTTTTTGTCTGTTCCCCCTTGAAATTTTTTTCCTGTTTTAAAACCGCCCGGATAGGACATTTTTCACTGGCCCCCCCCCCGGGTTTCCCGTGTTTTTTTTTCCATGATTTTCCGGTTTTGGTTTATTTTCCCTCCACCCTAATTCAATTTTTCCTTTTTCTAAATGATTTTCCGGGCTCGTTAATTTTGAAGGGGAAACAAAATTAAAATGTTTAAAAAGTTATTAACCCCCTGATTAAGGGGGAAAACAAGGGTTCCCAAAAATCTGAAGTATAAATCACACCCCTAGATAACTTAAAAATACTTTTTTTAAAACTGGTTTTGCGTTAAATAAACTTTGATTTTTGGGTTCAAATCAAGGGGAAGAAAAATTCTTCGGGACTATTTTAAGTGAAAAAAATTTAAAAAACCGTTTGCCCCCAATTTTTTCCCATTCTAGACCCCCAGCTGCGTTCATACCTGTTTTTTTAAAAACTTTAAAATTTTAATTGTTTGTAAATTGAAAAACTTTTTTGAAATTAAAATGTTTTTTGGGGGCTAAATTTTTTTAAAAAAGGTCCGAAGGAACCCGTTTTTTTTCCACTTCGGGGCCAAAAAAAATTTAACCAACCTTTTCCCTTCCTTTTTGGGGCCAATTAAAAAGCTTGGAAATTAAAAAACCCCAAACGTTTGGGTTAAAATTTCATAAGTTCGGGGAAGGTTTTAGGGGCCGCCTTTTTTAAATTTGGGTTGATCTAAAGTTAAGGGGGTTTTTTTTTTATAATTTTTTAAATTTAAAAATAAATAAAGGCCGAAAAAAAACTTTCCCAACCCCCTTGGGGAACCAATTACCCGAAGGGCCAAGTGTAGGAAAACCAAAATTTGGGCCTTTAAAGTTTTTTTAAAAAACCCACAAAAAACCCCCCCCCACCCCCCCTTTAAAAAATTTTTTTTCCAAGAAAAAACCTATTTTTTTGAAAAGGGCAAAAATTTTCGAGTTTTGAAAAATTCAATGATTTTAAATTAAAAAAAAAAAAAAGGGAAATTCGGGTTTTTGGGGACCGGGGTTGGGGTTTTAAGGCCCGGGAGGGGTGAAATTTTTAAAAAACGCAATTTAGGCAAAGAAAAAAGGGAAAAAAACAAAACCTTACCGCCAAAGATAGGGAAAAGGGGAAAATTTAACAGAATTTTTAAAAACAAAGCCAAGGGCCCGGGAGTTCCTTTTTAAAGGGAAAAAACAAAAAAAAATTTATTTTTAAAAAAGGCAAAAAATTTTAACCCTTGCCCCCCCAAAATTTCAGGAACTTTTTAATTCAACCCCAAAAAAAAAAAAATCCCAAAAAAGGGTTTTTTTCTTTTCCCCCTTGTTTTTTTAACTTTTTTGGCGAAAAAAATAAAAAAACCCTTTAACCCCCCAAAAAATTTTGGGAAAGGTTAAAAGAATTAAAAGATCCCGGGCGGAGCCATTAAACAAAAAAAAGGTTTGGTTTACCCTAAAAAAGCTTTAAAATTTAATTACCCCCGGCCCGTTAATTTACCCCCTTTTGTTAATAAATAAAAAAATTTAAAATGGAAACCAATTTATTTTTAAAACCCAAGAGTAACAAAAAGGGAATTGGGAGTTCAAAATAAACAGCTTAAGTTTAAAATTTCAAACCATTAAACCAAAAGGGTTTTCTCCTACCGTTTTCCGGGGTTTATTGCCCAACCTGGGAAACACAAATTTAAAACTCCCCTTTAATTTTGGGAAGGGAAAAAATTTTAAGGGAATTTAAAAAGGGAAAAAACCATTAAATAATTAAAAAAATTTCAATTAAATGTTCAAGGGTTTTATTTAAAACCCGAAACAACCCATTAGGGGGGGCTTTTTTTTTTAAAATTTAAGGACCTTTTTTTACCCCAAAAACAATGGGAATTTTTTCCCCCTCGGGTTTTGTTCCGATAATTTGGGAAGTTTGGGTTGAACCCAAATGAAAAAAAAAATTTTTTAAAAAGAATCCGCCCGGATTTTTTTACAAAAGGGAAAAAAAAAACCCCATTTAAAGTTTTGGGGGGGGGAAGGAACGGGGAAAGATAATTTCCCCCCCAAAAACCCCAAAAAAAAAAAGTTTAAAAGGGGACCGGGTTTTTAAAAAAAACTAAATAAAAAACAAACCGGGCCCAAAGACTTTGGTAAAAAAGGAACCTACCAGTAATTCCCCAAAAACCCCCCCCCCCGCTTTAATAAAAACGAAAAAAAATTTTGGTTTAAAATGGAAGGCCAAAAGGGAAAAGCGCAGACGAAACAAAATTGGTATAAGGGGGGACCTTAAAAAATTTTAAAGGGAATCATTTCGGGCCCGTGTAATGCTTTTAAAAGGGAAAAACATTTTGGGGGGTTTTAATAAATTTCATGCAAAATCTTTCCGATCCCCTACAACTCAAACCCCCAAAGGGGGAAAAAGAATATCTTAAAAAAAAAAAAAAATTCAAAACCCTCGTCAAGCCAAACATGAAAAAAGATTTAAATAAATTGGGAAATTGAAGTTTAAAAATTGATCTTATAAAAAAAGTTGATGAAAAAAAATAAACCCCCAGTTTATGCGGCCCTCCAGGGCCCGATTGCATATGAAAACTCCGGATTAACAAACACCCTTTTTGTTTTTGGTTCCCTATCAAATGACTTTCTTTTTTAAAAACTGTTGTTTTAAATTTTCTTTTAAAATTAATCGAAATTTTTACGTTGTCATGAGGGCAAAGTTTATTCCCAAAAAAAATGCTTTTTGTTTGTAAGGGTGAATGTTTGACTGAAAAACACTGCGAGTTTATTCCCTTTCTTTTTTTAATGATTTTTTTTCCCCTGGCTGGGAAATACTTACTTTTTAAACCTTTAAAACCAACAAACCCTTGATCACCTTTCCAGAAAAATTTAAACCTTCATTTTTTCCCAAAAACCTTCTGTTAGAAAAATTGAATCAAAGGCGAATCTTTGGGGTAATCAAAGTTTATACCATCCCGCATGCCCTTTTTGCAAACTTCCTTTTCCATGTTTTTAAGATGCCCTTCGGTGGGAAAATTTCTTTTAAAAAAATATCTGAAACTGTGTAAAGTACTCTGGACTCGGGATAAAGGGGTTTAAATTGTAATAAAAAAATTCTAACATCAAAAGCTTTGATAATTCAAAAAACCGGTAAACCCAAATAAATAAGGTTTTGTCTAATTTGACTCTTTTTTTTTTCATCATTTTGCCAAAAAGCTGATCATGAAATCTTCTGAAGACCCGATAATTAGGTTTTGAAGTCAGCTTAATTTCTTTGTTCTCTCTGGTGACTAATTTTGCCCTCTTTTCGCTTGTCGGTTCTCCCTAGTCCTTTTAAACAGCTGTTTTAAACAGTTGAAAAATCTTTTTCTGAAAACATTGTGGTTTAGTTCTGAGTTCAGTGGGTTTTCATTTAGTTTGGTTTCATGAACTGTTCTTGATCAAAACAATTATACGATTAAAATTTTTCTTTTAAATTTTTAAACCCTTTTCTTAAATAAAATTTTTAGAATTTTGTAATGAAAGGGCATTTAAATTTTTTTTTTGCCCCGAAATTTGGGACAAATTTAGGTGGTTTTTTGGATCCAACTTTTGACTTTTGCGTAATTTGGGTTTCATTATTCAGGTCATGGGTTTTTTGAGGGTTTTCAAAATCAACTTTAGAATTTAAACCACGCGTTGTTTAGGCGTTAAAAATGCCCCAAACCCTTTAATGCCTTTTGAATATTATTTGGATTTACCGCCTTTTTGTATTTTTAAAAATTGGGGGTAATGGAAAATGATTGCGCCATTGCCCCTCCTACAGATTTTTTTGGGTTTTAAATACATAAGATTGTTTTGACCTTTTCTGGGCATAGTCCCCTCCAAGTATTTTTTGTTTGCTTTACAGTAATGATTCGAAGGGCCTTTTCTAATTCCTCCCCGCAAACCGTTTTTAAACATCTGAAACCTTGGGAAATCGCCCAAAAAATAAATTGTACTCCGTAAACTTTAAGAAGCGTCCCCGCCTCCCGGGCGCAGAAAAAGTAAAGCGCAAGGTTCCCCGGCTATAATTTTTCCCTGCAGGGGCTTTCTGTAATTTTCAAAATATCCGCCAACCAAAAATAAATCGCCATCAAGTATGAACATGAAAAGTCCCCATCGTTTTACAAATTAAAAATTTTGCAGCAACCCTTAGCATGCTGGTAATCGGGGCGCCAATGTCCTTTCCCCTAAGGATAGAAAAAAAACGCGCCTTTAGGGGGGAAATTTTTTCTTCGTCAAACCTTTTCCCAAATGTTAAATTTTCTCATAAGGGTTTAAAAGCCCTTTCTTAAAAAGGGGTTTAGTCAAAATGTTCTTCCGTTATTGGGCAGGCTTTTTGGGGGCATAGCCCCTGGGCCTAATGAAACCATCTGTGTTGCAAAAGAGTCCCTAAAAAGCATGTTTTTTTAGAAAAGGGACATGTAAATTTTTTTCCCATGAATGCGCAATTTCTTTAAAACCCTGAAGGGAAGCCACTTCTTCATTATTGTGAAGTCGTAAACCCCGAAGTTATGAAAGGATGGGCGCTTCCAATTTTTTAGGTCAAACTTTAGTTGAAGATGGGATTTTAAATGTGCGCTTTCTCCTCTGAAAATTTCCGCTTAAAGTGATTTATGGGGCTCACTGTTTGGTTGGAAATTTTCACGGGGTTTTAAAAAACCCAAAATCCCAAAAATGTTGGCTGAGTCATACTGTTGGTTTGGGCTTTAGGAGTCTTTAAAAAGCTGGAGATTTGGGTTTTTTGAACAGCGTTTACGAAATTGCTGAAAGCCTTCTAAGAATGTTTCTGCAGGGGATTAGGCCCTCTATACAATTTTTGGTTTTGAATGGAAAACCCCTCTGACCTAACAAAAATGAAAGCAAAAAACAAATTTTTATGAATTTTCATTAAAATGTTTTTTCGAAGTTTTTTTTGGGCGCCCCGGCCCTTCATAAGGAAAATAAGCGACTCAAAGGGCTGCGTAAACAAATAGGAGAATTTTCAGCCGTTTCCCCGTTTTAAAAAACTAACCTTTTGATCCGGGGGGGGGGCCGGGAAAATTTTTTTTTTGGTATTACAGTCTACAGAACTTTTACAAGTTTTTTTTGTTCGGGGTCGTGTTTAAAAAGGATGGCTTTTTAGGGAAACCCTTTTCTAAAAGAAAATTTTTGTTTGGGTTTGTGTTTTTTGAAGTAAAGCGCCCAATTTAAACTGCTCAAATTTTTCGTACAATGGGTAAATTTTTAAGCCCTGGTGGGGGAAAACATCAGCCCCGTAAGTAAAAATGGGTTTTTTCCTGGATCCCTATTGTTGGACTGTTTTTTGGACCTTTTAAAAAGGCAGTAGATTTGTTTCTTTCCCTTTTGTTGACATTTAAAAGTTATTTTGGGTTTTTTTTGTTTTCAAAAATGATTAAATTTTGGGCTACACTAACGGGAAAGGATTTAAAAAAAGTTGAATCATTGCTGTAAGGTTCTTTTTTTTTTTTATCTTTGCGGGTTTGCGGGGAAAAAAAATGAAACCTTGAAAAAAACACCCACATGAAACATTTTTCGCTGAATTCTTTTTTGTTTAAAACTGCTCTCTTTTAAAAAAAAATTCGAGGGGAGCGGAATGTTTGCCTTGCCTACAATTGGTGCTTTCTTTGAATGTTTTTTCTGTCTCAAGACTTCGCCCTCTGACCAAAACCAAAGGGCCCCTCAAATTTTTGGGTTCTTCACGGGTTCCAAACCCGTGTAAGCATTGGTCTCCCCCCCAGGGGTTAAAATCATTAGAGGGAAAAAATAGTCTGTTGTTTGTCGAGACCCAAATTCTAGATTTTCTTTTAATTTTTTGTTACATTCGATTTAAAAAAGCTTTAAAATTTTCTTTAACTGGGGGTCTTGGGTTTGGTTTTCTTTGGAAATTGAGGGAAAAAGCAAAGAAAAACACTTGCCGTACGTTTGTTTTTGGGCAATCCTTCTAAATCAATAATTTATTCAGGCTCTTTATAAACCTCTCTCAAAAACATTTCCTTTTAAAAAAATTCATCTGGGCCCTTTATTTTACTTAGCCATGCTGTCTTTTTTTTTCTAAGCCAAAATTTTTTTATTTAAATTAAAAAAAAATCCCTTAAAACAAATTTAATATCAAAAGGTCTTTTTGGGGCTTGGACTCATAAAATAAAGTAAAAAACAAATTTTTGGGGGTTAATGTGGCGTTTTGAACAGAGTTTTTTGGTTTTGTTTAATTTTTTTAAGCATTTTTTTTTTCTGCTCCGGGGTCTGGCTGTTTTTAAAAAACTTGTCCTCGCCTTTTTTGAAGATCAAACTTTTTTCTTTTTTTTGTCAACAAAATGGGCCCGTAAACGATTAAATTCTTCTCCGTGTTTTTTGAGTCAAAATATGCCCTTTTTTTATTTTCATTTTTAACGAGCTAAGTTTTGCGTTTTATTGAACCATAGCTGTGGGGGTTTTGGAGTTTTGTTTTTAATTTTTTTGCCCCGGGCCCCACTTACACAATGACACAGGCCCAGAGCTAAAAAACCAAAAACCCCCTAGGGGTTTAAAACTGCGGGTGCGCCTATGCCCCTTGCCCAAGAGGAAAAAACACTCCCTTCCCCGAGAGAGCGCTTTTAGTCGATGCTCCAGTATTAACTAAAGTAACAACAATTTAAAACAGAAAAATAAACCCTTTGCCGGTTTTTCTGTATTTTGAAAGGTTTTGCTTAGTTTTTGCTGAAAATTTTTTTTAATGTTGGTTAATCTGGGGGTTTTTTCTTTTAGGGGGTTCTAAAACAGGGGAATTGCTGCTTCTCTTCTTTTGGGGGCGCTGTAGGCAAAATTTTGGTAAACCTTTAAAAACAGCCCTTTTTTTTAAAAATAAAAAAAATTTTTGTATTTTATTTCTTTTAATTTTTATTTTCAATTTCCCGCTGCGCATCATATAAATTAAAAAAAAAAATGTACATTAAGCGGTTTTTTCGGCTTCCCTTTTTCTTTTTCAATTTTAATGTTTATTTAAAAGTCTTCACCGTTTTTTTCCCGCTTTCCCTTTAAAAAAATTATTTCCCCCCCCGTCCTTTTAAACCTTTTGGCAATCCCCTAAACCCTATTTTTTTGTTTTAATAAACCCTCAAATCTTAAAACGTGAAAAGGGGTTGCTTTTTTTTCCCCAAAGGGCAAATTTGGATTTTACACCTCCCCCCCCCCAACAGTTTTTTTTATTTCGTCAAAAAGGAAAAAGGTTTAAGCCCCAACATATATTTGGTTAGGACTGCCCCTATCGAGCATTGTAATTTTTGTTATTTTTTGGGTTTAAAAAATTTTCAAATTCCTTTTTTTAAAGGTTCTTTATCTTCACACAGCAATTTTAAAATTTCCCCTTTTTCGATCTTGTGGGCCTAAAACTAAAAAACCATATAGGTTGCCCTGTTTTTGGGTTGGGTTTTAGATTGGGAAACACTTTTTTCGAAAAATTGCTAATTTGGGCTGAAATTTTTGTTCAATTCAGCCTTGCTAAATTAGGGTTGCCCAACAACGTCAAAATCAAAAGGGGAAGTCAAGAAAAGCGTTTTCTTTCATTTGGGGTCTGGATCTGATAAACGTTTTTATTTATTTTTTTTTTAGTTCCCTTGACAAACGGGCTTTTAATGCTCCCTTTAAAAATTAAAGGCGAAAAGCGCTTTTAACAAATTAAAAAAAATTTTAAAGGGAAAGGGGAAAACGTTTCCCAAAAGCAAATTTTTTCGGCCCACATTTCTTTTTTTTCCCCTCTTTTTGTAACTTCAAAAGGGCCCTTTTTAAAGTTTTTAAACGCTTTTCATTTTCGATTCCCCTTTAAACGCCAAAATCAGGGCCCCTTTTATTTCCCGTTTTGCCCCAAAACGAATTGGTTTTTAAAAAAAAGTCTAATTTTGTAAAAAAAAATATTTCTTGCCCCTAAGTTTTATAGAAATTTTTTTAAAAGATTGCCGCCCCAGTTCTGTAAAATGTCCTGTTTGGGTCTGTTGTTAAAAGGGTTTTTTTGAAAGTTAAAACCGCACAGAGCCGGCACAATCAATTCATCCGCTCCTAGGTCTGGAAAAAATTTAAAAAAGTAAGAATTTTTACTGCCCTCAATAGTAGTTTGGGGTTTTTGGAAAAGTAAAATTTTCCGCTATTTCCTTCACGCCCCAAAAGGGGTTTTTTCATCCCTTTTATTTGGGGTCAAGAAACGGGGTCCATGTGCTTGGGGACATTTTTTTTTTAAACAAAATAAAAAAATTTTTTAATTATTTAAAAACCTTTGGAAGGGATTGAAGGTGAAGAAGATTATGATTTTTTTTATCGAGGGGAAGACATGAGTGAAATGATCCCTTTAAAACAGCATCGCTCAACGCTCTCAATGCGGCATGAAATTTAAAAGAAAGTAAGGTTAAAAAAATTTTTTCGAAAGTTTTGGCCCAAAAAAATCCCGAATTTTTTTAAAACCCAAAAGATTTTGAAAATTTAAAAGAAAGATCATTTGTCTGTAAAAAAAGATCAAGGGGAAAATTGTTCGGCTTACAAATAAACCAACCCATCAAAGTTTTTACCAAGGTACAAATTTTACAAAGGGCCGTGTGAAAGAAACAAATCGCCTTGGGCTTGTTTTACCGAAATTTAAGGGGGGAAGGGCAGTTTCCCAAACTTCAAAACCCACTGCCCGGAACTTTCCCCAAAAACTAACCCCAAAAACCAAACTGGAACTTGAAGAAAATTTAAAACAATCGGCAGATGGAATAATAAATGAAAAAGAAGGGAAAACCAGTTTTTCAGGGAAGGGAAACCCGCATTAAAGACTATACAAAATCCCCCGCTGCCCAAGCGAGAAATACCCGGCCCCGTTTAAGCTTTGAGAAGCATTAGAGGCGAATTAAAAAACAAAATTTTGCAAAAAAATAGGGGAAATTGAAACCCAAAAAAAAAGAGAAAAAAAAAAAACTCGTTGAGGTGATGACGCCAACTTTAGGCCCCATATTAAAAAAAGTTTAAAACCAAAAAACTAAAAGATCTTGAAAAAGAAAGATCAAACAAGAATAGAACGCTACTAATAACCCAGACCAATTACGAACTCAAGTGAATAGAATAAGAGAAAAAAAACGGAAAAAATTTTTTTTTAAACACAACACTAGCAAACAATACGGGAAAACTGTTTTTGAGAGCAAGGAGTAAAATTTGAAACCCTTTTTTAACTGCCTTTTATTTGAATAAGTTCTTTTTGGGGTTGGCTATTAAAAGGGGGCGGGGGGCCAAAGTTCAGGGACCCCCCCCCCGGCCCCAAAAACCCCCCCCCCCACCGGGTAAATCCTTTGGGGAAAAAAACAGCTTGACATCTTGCGGGTTTTTTTTAAAAAAATTAAACCAGTAAACATAGACGCTTTACCCGGAAAATTTGGGGGTATTGTCCGCTGGCTTTTGTCTCCCGCAAGCAAAGTAGTTGGGGGGGGGGTTTAAGGGGCCCAGCACTTATTTGGGGATTTTGTTTCTTAATAGTTGGGTTAATATTTAGTAAAATAAAGCCGAGTAATTTCCCAAGAAAATTAATCCAAAACAAGCGCTGGCTTTTCATATTCTTTGGGCTTCGCGAAAAAGGTCCGCGAGCTTTGCTGATCTTCAAGGCCTTTTTGGGGGGTTTGGGCCCCGGGGGTTAGAAAGACTTTTTCTTTGGGGTTCTTTTAAAGCCCTTTCAATTTTTTCTGGCTCAAAAAATTTTATTTTCGTTTTTTCCCAAACCTTTGTTCATTTCCTGCAACGAGAATTTCATTGTTTAGTTTATTATTGTTCCCCTTTTTGGGGCCCGAGGTCAAAGGGGATGTATAAAAACCTTTTCCAACAGCAAAAGTCTACTTTCGATCTTGCGTTTTTGCAAAAATTTTGGTACCTTTTTTTACTTGGGAAAGGGAAAACAACCCGTAGAATTAATTTTGGGGTCCCCCTAAATTTTTCTTAAATAAAAATTTTTGGGGCATCAAAACCGTAGAAGGATCATTATGCTCGATCTCTTTGTTTCTTTGCCCAAACCAAGGGAAAACCAAAACTAAGTGCGAATTTGGGGGTCATTTTTTGTTCTATTTCCCCCTTTTTTTTTGGCCCTTAAAATGGGTTTAAAATAAAAAGTTGTCCATGCTGTTTTTTTGCTCTTTTCTTAATTTGGCCCAAGGTGAACAGTTGTGGCCCGAAGAGGGGAAAATGTGTAAGGAGGTTTTCCCCCCCCTAGTTAACTTTCTGTGCACGCCCCCAAAAATAAAGGGGGGCCCCAAGCCATGTTTAAAATCCAAATTTTGTTTAAAGTCTGTTTTGGTTTTTAAAAATTGAATTCGTTACAGATTTTTTCAAAAGCCCCTTTATGTTAAATTCCCTGGGTAAATGGATTAAACGGTTTGTATTTGGTAATGGTGCTTTTCAGTTCGTCAAAATACGTCCCGAAAGTGTAATAAAATGAAAAACTAAAACAATGACCTCCCAAAGGCGGGTGATTTTAAATGATCAGGGATACGCACTCCACACCCCTTTTAAAGCACCCAAACACGGGAAAGTTTAACTGGTTCTGGAAAAATTTCATTTGGATGATGAACCACACTTTTGCGAAGTAAATCTTTTTTTTTAAATGGGGGGGTTTAAAAAAGCCTTCAATGGAGTAATAACCCTTTTTTGAAAAGAGGGAGTCTGGTCACAGCAATGGGCAAAAGGGATCCCTTTGCTAAATTTTTTTAAAAATTTTAGGCGGCCCCCCAAAAGAAAATTTTGCGCCAAAAAATATATTTTAAAAGCACTCATTTTTATTTCGTTTAAAAAAATGTTTTTTAAAAAATAACAACCCAAGACCGGCCTTCTTTTTAGAACTTTTATTGAAAAACAATTGCGGGGTCAAAATGGTTTTCGTTTTATGAAATAAATTTTTTTAAAATCGTATGGTTTAATATAAGTGAAACCCAAAAAGAATAATAAGATTAGAAAAGGTTTAAAAATGAAAGGGCCCAATTTTTTTAGCCAGTTAACCCTTAAAATGATGGTTATTACGGGTTTTGCTCGCTAAAAGAAGCCCAAAGAGTACTTCAACATTGCCCCCAAACTTAACAATGCAAATCAAAAAAACTGTTTGGGCCTTTTAAAACCCGAAGAAGAAGAAGTAGGTTTTCCTTTTTGAAAAGAGGGTGCTAAAATGTTAGGTTTTTCAAATACCCATCTGGGCCCCTTTTTATTTTTTGGTTTTTTAGCAAAACAAAACTAAATTTTGAGGGAGAAAATCCGCCCCGGGTTTTTTGCTTACATTAAAACTCAAAATTAATTGGAAAGAGCTTTGCACTGATGAAAAATTATTTGTTTGGGAAAAACCCCCAACTGTTTTAAAAGCCTTCCGTCAGGGGGAAAGGGGCATATTTGGGTTATGAAATTAACCCTTTTTCCCCTTTTTCAGTTTTAAAAAATTATTTGTGGGGGGGTTTGGGTCATTTTAAAATAAAAAAAAAAGACCCCCAAAGGGGGGGAAAAATTTTTGGGGAAAAGTGATAACCTGCCATTGTTTTTGGGAAAAAAAATAAAACGTTTTCTAAAAAATAATGTCGTTTGGGGCCCAAAAAATCATGGGGTTACATTTGCGCCTGTAAAGGGGTATAACCCCTTAAAAATTAAAAGACCTTTCAGATGTTTCCGGGCTTTGAACAGAAAGGGAGAATTGGGCTTTGGGGAGGTTTTGAGTACCTAAAGAAAGGTATTATAAAACAAAAAGGGGGTTTTGGGGGGGACAGCAAAAAGTTTCCTAAAATGGAAAAACTGCGCCAAAAACTTTGAGGCAAAAAATTTTTGGCCCCGTATGAATATAAAATAGTTCGAAAACCGGGCCTCAAATGGCACTTTTGAACCATATTTTGAATGGGACATAAAATTTTGGGAAATTTATAAGCCCATTTAATATTTTAGCCCTCAAAAAAGTTTCAGAAAAGCAAAAATTTAAAAACCCGGCCCTTTTCATGTAAGTCTTAAGCCGGGCGCAAAAGCCGGAAAAAAATTGAAATAACGCCGTATGGGAAAAAACTTACATCCTCCCCCGAAAAGAAAAAGTTGTAAAAAAAGCTTCTACAAAAATTTTCCCGTTTTTTCCAAAATAAAAAATTTGGGACCCGGGCACAATGATATTTTTTAAAATTTTGTCTTTAAAAAGGGGAGAGGGATGGGGTTTTGGGCGTTTTGTGATGACCTTATAAAAGGAATTTTAAAATTAGCTGGGAAAACTTGAAGTTTTAAAACCCCCAAAGTTACCAAACGTGTTCTTCAAAATGGTGAGGAAAAATTAAGATCATAACAACAAGAAAAAAAATCAATGTTGACTTAAAATTAAAACAATCTTACGAACTGAATTGGGGGGTTAATTTTTTACAAAATTTAAGGGATTTAAAAGGGGTTTTATTATAAAGAACAAATTTTGACAGGAAATATGATAAATATAATAACTGGAAATTTGATTAAATTTTTCTTTAAAACCATGGAGCATTAAACTTTTTTACCCAAAAAATCCCCATTGTCATTAATTTTTGGGGGGGGGGTGTGGGAAAAAAAATATTTATCCTCAACCGTTAAAAAATTTTTTTCGTTTTTTAATTTTGCATATTTTGTTTTTGCCCAACACTTAAATGGAAAAAAAGGGAAATCATGATGAAGGTTTATTTTGGACAGATGATGCCCTTTTTTAGTTAATCCTAGAATTAAAATGATTTAGTGTTTAGAACAGTTTTATAGGGCTGTTTTGGAAAAAAGGGGGGGGGGAGACACTTTTTTTTTAAAATGATGTTCGGCAGAAAAGAGACATAGTTTTAAAAAAAAAAAACACTTTTTCGGAAAAATAGCTTTCAGCGGAAGACATGCTGGGATAAGTGGTGGATTTTTATGCCAAAATTTTTAAATCGGTTTTTTTAAAAATTTAGAGAAAAAGTTAAAGACGGTTTTGTTTTTCACTTGGGAAAAAAAAGAGACTCTTTTGGAAGGAAGTTTTTGGGGGGAAAAAGGGTTTTTATTGTAAAAAGATCAGGAAAAACATAGGAATTAAACAAAAAAATAAACTTTGGAAAAATTTTGTAAATTAGTAATTTAAAACGGATAACCCTACACTTTTTTTTTCTGTCTGTAGATAATCGTTTTTGTTTTTGGGTTTTTGGGAAATCTTTCTTTCGGAACGGGGGGGGTTGAAATACCAATCCTGGGTTACTTTGCCCGAAAACTTGGTGGGGGAGCAAGTGGGGTAGAAAAAGCTTTTTCCCCGTTCTTCCCGTCAGGGAACCCCCTGGGGCCTCACTGCTGCCTTTATTTCCAGGGAGCCATAATAGTTGGGGAAAGTACAGGGAAAACAAAGAAAAGAGGGGAAAAAAAAAAATTCAAATTAAATTGGGGAAAAAGGTTTCTTAAAACGAACCTTAAATTTGGGTTCCCCCCCCTTTGCCCCTTTACCCCTTACCCCCTGAGGTGGTTTTTAAAAAATGGCCCTGGTGTGGGGAAAACCCGGTTGTTAAACCCAGGAAATTTTAAAAAAAACCCCGGGAAGGGGGTTTTTTAATCATCATCTCTCCGTGACAGGAGAAGTCGAGGGGAGAGGGGTCGGGAAATCAATTCCCGGGGCAGGAGAAATCGAGGGGGGAGGAGTCGGAACTCGTATCTCCAGTGACGTGAGAAATTTAAGGGGGCGATACGATGTCCCGTAGAGGGCAGGGAATCAAGGGTTGTATGGGTCTTTTATCCCATGCGGCATGGCACAATGATTCAGGGGTTAAATTTTTTTCTCCCGGCTGGGTTTTTTTGGGCTAATGTAAAGTGAGGCCAAAAATATATAGAAACTTGACTGAATTTAGTTTTTTCTCTCATGTAAAGAGGAAACATGAAAAAAATCTTTTTTATAAATTGTTTGATGGATTTGTAAAGTTTTTTCCGAAGGGGAGGGGGGAAAAAGAAAAAAAATTCAGTAGTGCGCCTTTTGGGTTTAAATTTGGGAAAAATTGGTGTGCGTAGGAGTTAAAAACTGTCATGAATGCGTTGGGGGCAAAAATGACAAAGTGACAGTGGTGACCCCCACGTAGCTTTCGTTGTTTTCCCCCCGGAAAAAAAAAAGAAAAAAAAAAAAAAGATTTCTATTTTTGCCCTTTGGGGGCCCGGAAAAAAAAAAATTTTGGAAATTTTTTTCCCCCCGAGGAAAGATTTGGGATTTGTACCCGGGGCCTGAAAAAAAAAAGAAATTTTTATTTTTACCTCAAGGGTTTGAGGGGGAAGGGAAAAAAGAAAGTTTTTTTATTTAATTGGGGTTTTTTGTTTTTGTTTTTTTTCTGTTTATGGTGTGGTGAGGGCTTTTTCCCCTTTTTTTGACTGAGTTTTGGGGGGGTAGTTTGGGGTTTTTTTTTTTGTAAGTTCCCAATTTTTTTTTCCCGATCGGGACCCCCCCGCTTTTCGCCCACCCTTTGGGGACTAGTTCAAGAGTGGGGGGAGAGCCGTGAATTTTCCCCGTTTTTTCCTTTTCCCCATCGGTGAGCCCCCCTGCTTCTCACTACATTTAGTGGCTAGGTTTTAAGAGAGGGGGGCAAACCCTGATCGCCCTTTTTAGCTTTATTTTGTTTTTTTTTTTTTCTCCCGCCCTATCATTTCATTTCAAGTATCCCCTTTTCCCAGGTTTTTAAACCCACCTTTTCTCCTTCAACGGCAGAGGTTTAAAAATTCGGGAAGAAACCCCCCTAAAAAAATTTTTTATATTGTTTTTTTTTTTTTTTTTGTGATTTTTGTTTTGGGGGTTTTGGGGGAAATTTTATTTTTTGAGTGTTTTTTAATCATTTTTTAATTTTTACTGTAGAGTGGGATATATTGTGCGTAATTTGTTTTTCCCGTCTCCAGTTTCACGGGAGACAGTGACCACTAGGGTGCTGTCTGAGGGCTTCTTTTGCTTTTCATGATTAAAATTTCAAAATGGAGTGACTGACGGCGGCGAACGAAGCAAGATTAGGAATAGAGTTGTTTAGAACTTACCGCCAATGACATTGACAAACAAAGCACAAGACAAGACACGATGCATTTCAACCACTTGGGTCTTCTTCAGGCGAAAAAATAAATCACATTTAACATGTGGGACAGTACAAACAACGAAAAACGAAAAAAGAAAGAAAATGACTTATCCGTTCTTGGCCATGTGTTTGGTGGGCGGAAATGACATGCGGCCAGGGGGATTATGGGAGAGGAAACGGAGGGGGGGGGGGGGTTGCGTCAGGAGAGGTGTGTGTGTGTGATATGATAGGGTTGTGTGTCCAGTTTATTGGGATGGTGTGATATCTTTGTGATGGTTGTGGTAATGGTGGATTGATAATAATGGTAAGGGAAAAAAAAAAAAAAAAAGGGGGGGGGGATTTAAGGGGAAGGATAATACAAAACTAAGATTAAATAGATGGAGGGTTGCTGTAACTACTGTATGAAGTGAGTGAAGGGGATGTGGTGGTGGTGTATGTAAGTATGTGTGTGTGTGTGTTGGTAGGGGATTTTGCCAACTGGTGTGGAAGAGGTGAGTATGTGTGTTTGGTTATTGTTGGATATTGATGCCTTGGGGGTGTAGTGTGCCCAGTTTGGCATTGCCAAACTGGGCACACTACACCCCAAGGCATCAATATCCAACAATAACCAAACACACATACTCACCTCTTCCACACCAGTTGGCAAAATCCCCTACCAACACACACACACACATACACACACACTTACATACACCACCACCACATCCCTTCACTCACTTCATACAGTAGTTACAGCAACCCTCCATCTATTTAATCTTAGTTTTGTATTATCCTTCCCCTTAAATCCCCCCCCCCCCCCCTTTTTTTTTTTTTTTTTTTTTTTTTTTCCTTACCATTATTATCAATCCACCATTACCACAACCATCACAAAGATATCACACCATCCCAATAAACTGGACACACAACCTATCATATCACACACACACACACCTCCCCTGACGCAACCCCCCCCCCCCCCCCCCCCCCCCCTCCGTTTCCTCTCCCATAATCCCCTGCCGCATTCATTTCCGCCCACCTAAACACATGGCCAAGAACGGATAAGTCATTTCTTTCTTTTTTCGTTTTTCGTTGTTTGTACTGTCCCACATGTTAAATGTGATTTATTTTTTCGCCTGAAAGACCCATGGTGAAATGCACTTTC
>JAFLJL010001205.1:0-12493 GCA_018398815.1 Conus ventricosus | reverse complement strand
GTCAGCGGAGTTCCCCCCCCCCCCCCCCCCCCCCCCCCCCCTATTCGTGGGCGAACTGTTGAAACTCGGATCTCCAGGGAAGAAAACCAGAAAAAACAAATCACTACCGCTGCTTTTCCTCCTCTACACTCCCCCCCCCCCCCTCCTACTCCCCCTCCCCCCCCCCCCCCCAAAGACATCGCGCTCCGCCCCCTTTCCGTCTACCCCCCCTCCCCCCACCCCGACACAGACATCCTGTTCGCGATTATGTGCATTTAGGATTCCACCATCATAGGTCGTGATGATGACAGATATTGACCATGACCAGATCACCACACCAGCACAGAATTTCATGAAGGTTGAACATATACGGTAGTAAACCAAGACAGCGTTGTGTATAGTCTCAATTGAAAGATGTCTTTAAAAAAAATGTACAACAAACTTAAAAGAAGTAACGAACGAAAGAGATGAAGAGGAAAGGAAAGAAAAAAAAAGAGAGGAGCAGGAGGAGGAGAAGGAGAAGGAGGAGGAGGAGGAAGAGAACAAGAACAAGAACAAGAACAAGAACAAATACTTTATTCTCCAGGCCACTAGCCCATAGAAATAGGGTCAAAATATACAGAATGTTATGCACGTGGAATAAAGCAATTGTTACAGTAAATAATAATATCTGAGAATTACAAACACAATAGACTTAAATCTTTCATCAATTTCTCCTTCAACTAGTTACAATATTCCTTTGATGGAGAGCATAGAAAATATACATAGCAAGTTTTCTTATCGCATCTACTGACCCCTTGTGAAGTGTATCGGTATACGGTTGTTTAATATACCTTCCAGATATCTGTTTCTTATTTCATCATATCTAGGACAGTTATGTACAAAATGATTTTCATCTTCAATTACTTTACATGTTGGACAGCAAAGTTTAGGTTTTCACTAAATATTCTCCTAAATGATGAACCATTTATTGGTAGTACCCCCAGTCTTAATTTCACAAGTCCGTCACGGAAGCATCTGATATCTAAAAACTGGAAATAAGGTTCGCTTTCGAGGGTTGTTTTAAAAGCCGATAATTTTTGTTATATATCTTTATTCATAATAGATTCCTCCCATTCTTGTAAATAATTATCTTTCAGTCTTTGTTTGAATAAAGAGAGAAAAGCCTTTTCACATCCTACACCTTGATTTATCCATGCATGCCCAAACCCCATTTGAACATAATGTTTCTGATCTGACTTGCCCAACAAACTTTGCCCCTTTCATCTAATTTCCAAAGCATTGCATATGCCATCCTTGGGATTCTAGTCATGTCCATCTTTAGAATTTTAAGCCAATATTTAACACATCTGAAATAACTATTCACATATAATGGGTGCCTCCCTGTTTCCCCAAGAACAACTTGTTTGGTACTTTTAATGGGACTCGTAAAAATCGTTTACATGCATAACTGTGAACCTTTTCAATGTTGTCTAATCTATTCATACCCCACATTTCAGCCGCATACAGTAATATGGTTGTACTTGAGTGTCAAATATTTTGAAAAACAAGATTTTGAAATATCATGCAATCTGCCAATATGTTTCACACATTCAATGCAAGCTCTTCTGCCTTTTACCGCCAGAGCATCAACACACTTTGGTATGCTCATTTTGGTTGTAAAACAAAACGAGATAATTATATTCATTTACTACTTCTAAAGAATCTCCATTTATATTCCATTTGTCGTTCTTGCCCAGAAACCCCCCTTTTCGAAATACCATACCTTTGTTTTGTCTTTGTTAATATTCAGAAATAACTTTTTGCAAGATTCGTTCAGTACATCAATTTGATTCTGTAAACCTTTAGCGGTGTCGGACAGCAGAACTATATCATCAGCAAACAAAAGTATACATAGCTCAACATAACCTGGTAACAACTGAATACCATGCATTCCATTTTCTTCCACAGCCATAGCAATTTCATTTATAAAAATCGAAAAAAGTTCTGGGCTCAGGATGCAGCCTTGTCTCACCCCAACAGGACAATCAAAAAAATCAGTTACACGATCCTCTATTCTGACGCATGAAAGAGCTGATTTATAAATAGCCCTTATTGCTTTAATAAATTTACCATGAATTCCTGTTTTTATCAGAATCTCAAATAATGATCCATGTTGAACTGAATCGAACGCTTTTCTCAGGTCCACAAAACATGCAAAAAGCTTTCCTCCTTTTCTTTGAAAAAACATTTCTGAATGATTGCATTCAAGGTAAAAATGTGGTCAAATGTAGAATACCCTTTCTGAAACCTGCTTGGGACTCTGTTAGCTTCTTATTTGTTTCAGTAAAGTTCACTAATCTCTTGTTGAGATATTAGTATAGCATTTACTCATTAAACTCAATAATGACACACCTCTGTAATTATCTGTTACTGATTTATCACCTTTCTTAAAAATTGGTACTATAATGGATTTTGTCCATTCCTCAGGATATTGACCTTTCTCGAAAAGATTATTAAATAATTTTGTCATGAATTTGACTGATTTCTCACTACATAGTTTTAGCATTTCTGAAGTAATTCCATCAATACCGTATGCTTTTCCATTTTTCAGTTTATGAACTGCCTCGTAAACTTCTCTTTCATAAATAGGTGAGTTTAAATCACTGCATTCTGATTCATAACTTTCAAAGCTAAAATCCAAATGTTTTTATTTCTGGAACATTGAATAGGTTTTTAAAGTAGTGAAGCCATTGCTGGTCAGAAATTTCAGGACAAATGCGAGCCCTTTTCTTACCAGACATGAATTTAACTTCTTTCCAAAATGATTTACTGTCTTTGGCAAAACTTGCAAGTTTCCTTGCTTTTTCACGTTATAAAGCTACTCTTTTTTCTTCTTATCAGCGTTTTGTACTCCTTCCTATCCTGAACAAATTGTCTCCTTTCCTCTGATTGTTGTGTCTTTGACACAGAATATGTTACGTGCCTTGCTTTGTTTGATTTCCTCAGTATCATCAACGAATTCCTTGCTTTTATCTTAAACTGTCTACATTCAGCATCAAACCACTTGGAAGTTTAATCTCTTTATCAATACAGACACATTTTTTCATGCAGTTACTGCTTAGCACCAAAGTTCTAGAAAACAAGGTTACAGCTTGATTTATATCACTATCAATATGTGCTAGAGCTTGTAAGTACATATCTTGCATTTCCTTTGTATTAACCTTTTCAAGGAACTGTTGTTCTAATGATTTATCCCAACATTGCTTTTCCATCCACTTTTTTGCTTTCTTACCTTGGCTGTCCACGTTTGCCTGAGAATTCAGGTGGTTAACAGTTTGATACAAACAGTAAATGTGATGAATCAATAGAGGACAGAACATTTAAAGAACTAATATAATTCTGGAAAAATAAACCACTAGAAGTTATAAAGTAATCAATTGTGCTCCCTCCATTGCTCGATACAAAAGTGAGTGATTTCATCAAAATCATAATTACTTAGACCATTGAGAATTATACATTCAAACGTTGTGCATAAATTCAATAAATCTCGCCCAAAACTGTTATTTCTTTATCCTCAGAATGCCGAGTAATCATCTGATCTGTAACTTCTTTATCCGTTTTCCATACATTGTCCGTAAACAGTTCATTCTGTAGTGATGCATTCATACATCCTGTCCTTGCATTCAGGTCACCACATATTATAATGTAGAAATCCTCGTAACGTTCATACAAGTCCATCAAACATTGTTCAATGATTTCAATCCCATACCCCTGCTCTGTCTGTGTCCAGTATCTGCTATCATATGGATGAATGTATGTACAGATAAGAAAAATTGGCTTATCTGTTTCTAATAACTTTCGATCAAGTTGCAAATAATAACTTGGTCCAAATGTGTATCAATGCTCTTAACAAATTGTGACAACCACTTATGCACAAACACACACACTCCACCTGAACTACGTCCTTGATTAGACAATTTAAC
Organism: Conus ventricosus; assembly: GCA_018398815.1. NCBI lineage: Eukaryota > Metazoa > Mollusca > Gastropoda > Neogastropoda > Conidae > Conus > Conus ventricosus. Next base: position 8,549 of record JAFLJL010001205.1, on the reverse strand, counting down.
AGCTTTTGACGCAAATACATTATAATCAATAAAAGGCGAAAATGAAATCGTATCCACGTATATGAATGTTTCATTCAATGAAAAGATATCAAAAGACAAAAGAGTTGACACAACGTCTGGTAATCCAGTTTTTGCATCAAACCTTCGCAATCCACGTACATATGTTGATACAGTTATGGCTTCGGCCTCCCCGTCATTTAGTGTTACCGTCTCCCCCTTTTGCACCCCCGCCAGATTCCCTTCCCCCACCATCATTTGTCTCCTCCATGATACCTTCTGTCTGTCTGCTCCCATCTCTCCATCCACTCTCTCAACTTGACTTCCCGTCTGCCTCCCATCACCCCTTCCTCCCCTTCACTCTTCCCTGCCCCTCTTCCCCCCATAACACTTTCACCCCTCCCCTCCCCTGTCCCCCTTTCCTTCCTGCACCACTGTCACCCCTTCCATTCCAGAGGAGGAAAGAGAGAGAGAGAGAGAGAGAGAGAGAGAAGAGGAGAGAGAGAGAGAGAGAGAGAGAGAGAGAGGAGAAGAGAGAGAGAGAGAATTTTCAGAACTTGATCTTAACAAATGAACTCCACTTCTCTATTTGAAACCGTTGGAAGAGGGTTAAAAACCCGATTCGATCAGCTTGGATCAAGTGATCAAAAGAAGCCGGGCCGACTTAATGTTTCCTTTACACGGATTCAGGTGAACAGCGAAGGAAAGAAATAATCGCCTTCCTCTTCCCTCTTTACCCCTCCCTCTCACCCCACCCCCCTTTCCACCTTTCTCTGTGTTACTTCCCCTTAACCGCTGGCAGTATCCTGTATTGTGAGTTGAAGACAACATCTTCTCCCACCCACCCCCACCCCACCCCCTCTAAGTCTACCCCCTACCCCCGCCCCTTCTGGTCTACACTATGGAACGGAGCAAGGTGATCTTGTTGGAAGTTTTTTTTTTTTTTTTTGGTTTCAAACCTGAAGCGCTTCTTTGGGATTTTCATCGTAAACTCTGACAATTCCTTATGACAAACACACTCTTATCATCTCTTTTGTTTCAAACCTGTAGCGCTTCTTTGGCTTTCGATCGTAAACTCTGACAATTCCTTATGACAAACACACTCTTCATCATCTCTTTTGTTTCAAACCTGTAGCGCTTCTTTGTCTTTTGATCGTAAACGCTGACAATTCCCCTGCACAGGTTTAAACAACAACTGTCAGGTAAAGAAACTGACCATGGCTTTTCTCTGAGAGAGAGAAGAGAGAGAGAGAGAGGAGAGAAGAGAGAGAGGGACGTACAAATTCCATCCCTCCTATTCGACAGGACATCCGGCTGTACCTCCCACCTCCCCCCCCCCCCCCCCCCCCCCCCCCCCTATTCGTGGGCGAACTGTTGAAACTCGGATCTCCAGGGAAGAAAACCAGAAAAAACAAATCACTACCGCTGCTTTTCCTCCTCTACACTCCCCCCCCCCCCTCCTACTCCCCCCCCCCAAGACATCGCGCTCCGCCCCCTTTCCGTCTACCCCCCCCTCCCCCCACCCCGAACAGACATCCTGTTCGCGATTATGTGCATTTAGGATTCCACCATCATAGGTCGTGATGATGACAGATATTGACCATGACCAGATCACCACACCAGCACAGAATTTCATGAAGGTTGAACATATACGGTAGTAAACCAAGACAGCGTTGTGTATAGTCTCAATTGAAAGATGTCTTTAAAAAAATGTACAACAAACTTAAAAGAAGTAACGAACGAAAGAGATGAAGAGGAAAGGAAAGGAAAAAAAAGAGAGGAGCAGGAGGAGGAGAAGGAGGTGGAGGAGGAGAGAGGAGAGAGAGAGAGAGAGAGAGAGAGAGAGAGAGAGAGAGAGAGAGAGAGAGAGAGAGAGAGAGAGAGAGAGAGAGAAGAGAGAGAATTTTCAGAAAATTTTGATCTTAACAAATGAACTCCACTTCTCTATTTGAAACCGTTGGAAGAGGGTTAAAAACCCGATTCGATCAGCTTGAATCAAGTGATCAAAAGAAGCCGGGCCGACTTTAATGTTTCCTTTACACGGATTCACGTGAACAGCGAAGGAAAGAAATAATCGCCTTCTCTTCCCTCTTTACCCTCCCTCTCACCCCACCCCCTTTCCACCTTTCTCTGTGTTACTTCCCCTTAACCGCTGGCAGTATCCTGTATTGTGAGTTGAAGACAACAGCTTCTCCCACCCACCCCCACCCCCACCCCCTCTAAGTCTACCCCCTACCCCCACCCCTTCTGGTCTACACTATGGAACGGAGCAAGGTGACCTTGTTGGAAGTTTGTTTTTCTTTTTTTGTTTCAAACCTGAAGCGCTTCTTTGGGCTTTTCATCGTAAACTCTGACAATTCCTTATGACAAACACACTCTTCATCATCTCTTTTGTTTCAAACCTGTAGCGCTTCTTTGGCTTTTGATCGTAAACTCTGACAATTCCTTATGACAAACACACTCTTCATCATCTCTTTTGTTTCAAACCTGTAGCGCTTCTTTGTCTTTTGATCGTAAACGCTGACAATTCCTTATGACAAACACACTCTTCATCATCTCTTTGTTTCAAACCTGTAGCGCTTCTTTGTCTTTTGATCGTAATGCTGACAATTCCTTATGACAAACACACTCTTCATCATCTCTTTTGTTTCAAACCTGTAGCGCTTCTTTGTCTTTTGATCGTAAACGTTGACAATTCCTTATGACAAACACACTCTTCATCATCTCTTTTGTTTCAAACCTGTAGCGCTTCTTTGTCTTTGATCGTAAACGCTGACAATTCCTTATGACAAACACACTCTTCATCATCTCTTTTGTTTCAAACCTGTAGCGCTTCTTTGTCTTTTGATCGTAAACGCTGACAATTCCTTATGACAAACACACTCTTCATCATCTCTTTTGTTTCAAACCTGTAGCGCTTCTTTGGCTTTTGATCGTAAACGCTGACAATTCCTTATGACAAACACACTCTTCATCATCTCTTTTGTTTCAAACCTGTAGCGCTTCTTTGTCTTTTGATCGTAAACGCTGACAATTCCTTATGACAAACACACTCTTCATCATCTCTTTTGTTTCAAACCTGTAGCGCTTCTTTGTCTTTTGATCGTAAACTCTGACAATTCCTTATGACAAACACACTCTTCATCATCTCTTTTGTTTCAAACTGTAGCGCTTCTTTGTCTTTTGATCGTAAACGCTGACAATTCCTTATGACAAACACACTCTTCATCATCTCTTTTGTTTCAAACCTGTAGCGCTTCTTTGTCTTTTGATCGTAAATGCTGACAATTCCTTATGACAAACAAACTCTTCATCATCTCTTTTGTTTCAAACCTGTAGCGCTTCTTTGTCTTTAGAGAATGTAAATATGTTGGTTCACGACCACCATGTGATTCTGCCTGAAAACCCCTTTTTCACATACAATCACGTCCATCACATATCAGTTTTGGCCAAAATTAACACCCGTTTTTTAAACAAAATTAACGCTCAAAACCTCTAAATATTGACGAAATCAGTATATTGAAACGGGGGTTTCCGCGCAGAATAACATGGGTGATCGTGAACGAACATATTTCCATTCTCTCCAAGGACACATAAAATGAACTAAAAATGTATATGGCTTAACGTCTCATTCTAGACCGCTCTTCAACCAATATTGATTGCCCGGACCGCTTGCACGGCCTGCTGCGCGGGTTATGACATCATATTTGGCCGGTCCCAGTCAGATCTCATTATTCATCGAGCGGCCTACCCGTGAGGACGTGTTTAGTTCGCTGTTGCTTAAAGCCGACCGGCCAAAAGATAGAGTTTAAATCTTTTAGAAACGAAGCAACGAAAACGGGAATGATGTTTATATCTGCAATATGGAGGTGTTCTGGAAACTACTTTTAAGTTTTTGAAGCAGAACAAGGAAAGGAATGTACAGTGAAACGTGGAATGAGTGGTTGAAAACAAAGATTGGAATTTGTCCTTCCTACGCACGGAGACTGAGAGAGATATCTCGTTTGTTATCTCCATACATTTCCAAATTCAGCACTGTCGGATGTCTTTCTATGAAGTCTTTAACATGAAAAAAGAGCTTTAAAACCATGTTTGAAAGCAGTGAGGAAATCAGACGCTATTGGGTTGAGAAGACACTGTCAATTGTTTCCTACTGTGAACAATAACAATCCCAGTAAAAATGGCGGAACTGATCAATAATACTAGTCAGTTTCCTCACCGCCACACGCAGTGGCTGCCTCGGGTTGGGTTGAGGAGGCGCTGGCTACTGTTGAGCACTGAAGTAGGTCGCGCCACTGGCAGTAGCACCGAAATGGGTCAACTAATATTGATCGTTTTGCTTCACCTGCTTAAAGGCTGTCTCAGGCGGTCGCTGACGGAACTTTGAAAATGATTCTGTGATTCATTCAGGACTTTGATAAGCGCTGGCGGCTGTTTCGAAGTTACATCGCTCAAAGTGTGAACTACAAAAAGTCCCTTTCACTTTCCCCACAAACACTGCCCTATCTATTGTGTGAATGATTCTCGTGTGTGTGTGTGTTGGAGAGAGAGTGCGTGTGTTGAATGAGAGAGGGAGAGAGGTGGAGACAGACAGACAGACAAAGATGTAAACAGACAGACTGACAGACAGAGATGTGGGAGTGAATGAGGGAGAGAGAGATGTGGGAGTGAATGAGGGAGAAGAGAAACTGATTAATTAATTTTTTATTTATTTTATATTTTAAAAATGGCTGCCAAACTCAGCGAATCTGATTTAAAGAATTGTAATGAACTATTTGACGAGACAATGAAAGTATTAAACATTGTATTTTAGTGAATTTGGGCTTGAGAATGATGTAGACAATATAATAAAAGATCATAGTGAACTATTTAACGAAGCAATCAAAGGGATGAAACATTGACTGTAGTGATGTAGAAAAAGCTAAAATATTAGCAGGCGTTATTGTAAGGTTAAACATGTCTTGAAGTGTTGCAGTGCTTGGGCGAAGAATAAAAAAGCGTGTTTTATTTTACTTTTTATATACATTTATTTTTTTAATCTACGTAAATATTGTGGCTTTAAAAATGACGGCCACAAGTAAATTTGAGGACGGGAAAACTATATACGACGGAAGAAATATTATTTGGTAGTGACAAACAATTAGGCAATATGTTTGGCGAAGTAGACATAAATATTATTAACCCTACAAACGTTCATGAAAGTGTAGCACATGCTATCTCTAAAATCCCAGGTCTCTTCAGATGGAGCCGCCAGTAAAGTGCTATTGACCGTTCTGATTGATTATATAACACCCGATGATAGTAATATGGAAGTCTGGGTTTCAACTAAACAGAAAGAAGTAATCAGCTATCACGACTTTAACTCTAACTGGGCTGACTACATGCTTACACAGTTTAACCATGCAAGTGAGGAGGCAAAGTTAAGGGGCTCTGGATGGTCTGAAGGGACAGTCCTTGAAATCAAATTGAGACAAACAAAGTTCTATCCTATAGTTGGCAATTCTTACCTTCCTCTCCCAAAAGAGTTAGAGTTAAAACGAGCAGTCTTAAACATACATAATTCTGACAACATGTGTTTTATGTGGTGTGTGTTTAGCGCATTTACATCCTGTCAAAAATCATGCAAACAGAGTATCTAATTATGAACAATATAAGCAAGAACTGAACTTTGATAACATAAACTTTCCAGTAAGTATAGAAAGTATATTTCAGTTTGAAGAGCAAAACAAACCAATCACTGTAAACGTATACACATGGTCTGTAGAAGCTGATATAGTACCTCTAAGGGCTTCCCCAACGCTCCTACTTTAGGCGAACCGCTCAACAAACATGTAGACTTGATCCTGTTTACAGACGGCCCTAAGAGTCATTATGTATTAATCAGAACAATAAGCAGACTTATGGCCTATACATCAAAGGCATCAGCTAAAAAGAGCTTTGTAGAAGGTGTTTGGTTAGAATCCCATACTATAGAAGCAGCTGCCAGTCATAGAAACTCATTGTAAAGTTTTGTAGACTGTGAAACCAAACTTCTGACACCTAAACCAGGGTCTAAAGTTAGTTTTAAGAATATACACAAAATGCAGATGAGTCCGTACGTGGTTTATGCCGACTTTGAATCGCTCTTGCCACAGTACTATGGTCCACAACAGCAAGAACAAAAAACAACCTTATTAACTCACCATCAGATCTGTTCTTATGCGTTTATTGTTGTTAGGTTAGACGGTCAACACACGACACCTGAGATTTACAGAGGTCCCAATGCGGCTAGTAGATTTTTAGATCAGATGAAACAACTTCGTAATTACTACTCCAACCAACTAAATCTTTCAGACATTGTTATGACTCCTGAAGATCAAGAACGTTATGATTTATCTACACACTGTTGGATTTGCAATAAAGAATTATTAGGCAAACGCAGTAAGAGACCATGATCACATTACTGGGAAGTTTAGAGGGGCCGCACACAACAATTGTAATCTTCAAACTTAAGGTTGACCCTAAGACATGGAAATGCCTATCTTCTTTCATAACCTAAGAGGCTACGATTCTCATTTATCATGCAAGCAGTAACTTCTGAATATAAGAGGGTTACCTGCATTGCACAGTCTTCAGAAAAGTACATGACTTTTACTCTTGACATTTATCCTTTTATGACTCAGCCCAACATCTGATGGCTAGTTTAGATAAGCTTTAGCGGGATCGCTCATGACTTTCCAATCACTAAACAATTACTTTGTATCCATCTTTGTGCGTAAAGGCGTTTATCCTTATGAATACTTGAACTCGTGGGATAGGTTTGATGAAGGCTCACTTCCCCCTTTAATGGGTTTCATTTTTAGTCGTAGGGCCAAAGATATAACTGATGTGACTATGATTAAGCCAGAAAGCTGGTAAGAATTACACTGTGAAAACGATATGGGCGATTATCATGATCAATATTTATAGGCTGACATGTGTTTATTGGCTGACGTTCTTCAGAATTACAGATCTACATGCATGAACATTTATAATCTTTGACTTCTTCACATTACATCTCTGCGCCTGGGTATCTTGGGATGCATTCTTTAAGTCTCTACAATTACGATTGACTTAATTTTGATCTACCCCACTTCAGATGTTTGAAGAGGGTGGGGGAGGTATTAGAGGCCTCCTCCTTACTGAAACCCAAACAACAAAATTTAGCGATTATGATCCCAAAAAACCATCAATATCAAATGTACTTAGCGCCAAACAATTGTTGGTGGGCTTTGGGAAACCCTTCCCTGAGAAATTTTTTCAATGATAAAGGCCTATAATGTTAAAATGGGGTTGGGGGGTTTGTTGTCCAGCTTCCGCTGATATCAATAGGGCTAACTGGAAGTGACTTAAAATTCCTTATGAACTCCGATCTCAAAAAAACGTTATCCCTAGCCGAAAAAAAGGGTTTTAAAGTGGTCATGAACGCCAAAAACTCGCCCCCAATCTTAGAAAAAAAACAAAATATGGGGCCCATTCAGTCCTACGTTTTACTTGGGGTGAAAATGAAAAAGGTTTAGAATCTTGTTTATCAAGACCCCTTTTATGAGGCATACATCAAGGAAAATTGATTTAAAACCAAGCCTGACGTTCAGAAAAAGACTTTTTTAAAAACGATGCAAAGCTTTTTTGGTAAAACCATGGAAAAGCACAATCGAAAGATGTTAAATTATTTACAAAAAGAAAACCAAGCAATTAAGTTGCCTCTTAAAACCCCAATATAAAGACTTAGAGTTTTTTTCCGACCGGGTTGGATTATGTGAAGAAAAGGAGTTAAATTGGACAGCGGTGTTTATTTGGCTTTTTCGTATTTTGGGGGTTTTAAATTTTAATGTTAGTTTCTGTTGTATTTTTTAAAAAAGGGGGCCCAGAAGCAAGAGCTTTACACAGACACGTTTGTTTTTTTCTGACGTCCCAAATGAAGATTTTATAAAGATTAGAAAAGGTGTAAGGGGGGTGGGTGGTACGACACATGGAATTCCAAAAGACAGCCTTTTCATTAACTGGAAAAAGAAGTATTGGAAAAAAAGAGGTGAACTTAAAGGGCAGTTATCAAGAAAGTTGGTTGGGTCAAAGAACAGCGTTGGCCCGACTTCGTAATTTAAAAAGCTAAAGGCTAAGTAAAGAAGTGTCAAAAAAATAAATCCGAAACTACGCAGCTCTCTTTTAAACAAAGTATTTCTCACACAATTTTTAATCTCGCTTTCTTTTACAGTAAAAAACAACTGCTGTTAATAAAAATCATAGCTCTAACAATAACAAAAAGATTTACGAGTTCGGCTTTCTATGTGTGGGAAATTTGGGGAAATTTAAAAGTTAATGACTAAAAACTTCAGCATTTAACGGCCCCGGGGGGGGCCCTTTTTACTTTTTTAATCGATTTCTATTCCGCTTATTAATAAATCGAACAAAAACTGGTTTCCTCTGGGGGGTTATTTTACATCAATGAGTTTATATCTAAGCCAATTTTTAAAAATTCTTTAAAATTTTGGGGCTTTGGGGGGTTTCTTTTTTTTTTGGGTCAAATTTTTGGG
>JAFLJL010001204.1:0-40085 GCA_018398815.1 Conus ventricosus | reverse complement strand
CCGCGAAACCTCCGACCACGTCAGGTTGCAACCCCCGGGGGACACTCTGCAAGATTTGTGATACTACAGGAATAGAGCAATAACACACTGCAACGTTTGTAATGCCACAGAATAGTGCAATGGCAACTTCCAGATCTCCTCTCCTGTCTTTGCTGCGGCCAGATGGAGTTTACTTTCAGATATAGTGTTTATTTTCTTTTTGACATCCCACCCCCTCCCCTTCACTTCAGCCAGTCGGAGCAAGACAATTTCAGTACAGTATTAGTTCTCTTTTTGACATTTGTTCCCCCAGCCCTCCCCATCTCTATTTGTCTCGCTCCCCCATTGCCCCTCTCCAGCTCTTCCCTCTCTCCCATTTCTCTCTATAGGCACATTAAATCTGTATGATGTTTCATCTCCCTTACTCTCCGTCTCTGTCTGGTTCTCTCTTTCTAACCCCCATCTCGCTCCATCATTTCATATACACCCCCGTCCCCTGCCATATCCCCGCTCTCTTTCCTCTTTCGGCAGAGCAAGTCAGTTTCGGAGAGAGTATTTTATATCTGACGGTCCCTCTTCCATACCACACCCACCCCTCTTCTTCCCAACTGGAGTGTTTACGGATGGTGTGCGGTGCGTGTTTTGCTGCCCGACTCGCGACTGATTAAGTTTGGATGTGTGTACATCTTTTTCCCTACACACACCCACACCACACGAACATAGATAGCCAGGCACAAAGTTAAGTTTCTTCCTTTCTTTTGCTGCCTGAACCATCAAATCATAACAAACCTATCTTACACGATAAACAAAAGCAGGCACATCAATAAACTCACGCCACCACCATCGATGGCGCGCAAAAGCACCAGGTATTATACTGACATATCAAACATTTTTTTCTCTTGCGCAGGCCAGGCTGGCACCCACAACAGTCAGACTCAGTCTATGCACTTGGCCGCATCCGGCCCAAGTCACGCAGTCCTTCCACAGTACAGAAGCAGTTCATGGAGTCCTTCAGGGACTCCCACACAACAGAAGAGAAACACGTCGTTGTCTTGACGGAGAACTCTGGAGCCCTTTAACACACACGACGTCTACTGACCACTCGGTCAGCCTCTCCACATCCCTCTGGATGGAGACGGCGGCTGGGCACCAGGCCGCACCCCACACCCGGTCAGCAAACTCCACAAATGCGCGCAATCACTCCTTTCACCCAAGGCGCGTTAAATAAATACACAACACCGAAAAGTTGTTTTTTTTTTCATCCCCTCCTACGGGAGAACAAATATAATTAGTACATACAATACTCAAATCAACTTATCCACACCTCCTCTCCAATGGAGAGGCAAACACAAAATAAACACAAACACACCTCCTCTCCACCAAGGAGGTAACATCAAATAAATACAAACACACCTCTCCACCAAGGAGGTAAACACCAAATAAATACACATCAAATAAATACAAACACACCTCTCCACCAAGGAGGTAACACCAAATAAATACAAACACACCTCCTCTCCACCAAGGAGGTAACACGAGGTACTGTTTCCTCTTCAATTGAAACGTTCATAAAACATGGGGATATGTCACTATCCATCATCACCGTATTTTTACCATAAACCATTATCTTATAACCTCAACACAGGAGATCAATAAAATCACAATTCACAACAGTTGAGGTTATATAGTAGAGTCGTTTCATTATGGGGGCGCCAGAGTCATTCTTCATCCACATGGGGAAATGCGCCAGAGTCGTTTCTTCATCCACATGGGAAATGCGCCAGAGTCATTCTTATCAACACGGATTATTGTCTTCTGATAACGATTCAGGAGGTATCCACTCCTCTCTCAATTAGTCAAATTATGAGGTCTCTATTTCCCTCGACATCTTCTTACCCAGTTCCTTCAGTCCCCAATAATACCACCAAAACAGCCCTCTCAGGCCCAAAGGGGCGCTGCCTGGCTGGAATCCTCCGTGAGGAAGGGTACTGCGGGCGAGGTCCACCACCCGTCCCAGGCTGGGGTCAGGTCCGGCACCTCCACCACCTTCAAACACCCCCAGTTTTGCAAAGACAGTATTCCACAGGCTCAGTTCCAACAGCTCCGTCGCATCTGCAGTGAGGATCAAGACTTTGAGCATCAAGCACACAAGATGGTGGATTTCTTTCGTGCTAGACAGTATCCAGAGGACTTGGTCTACAAGGGTCTTGAGTCAGCTCGTTCTATCCCTCGCTCCCAGACCCCGACTCCTCAACATCGTTGTAAGCAAGACGAGCGCCCTGTTGCTGTCCTCACGTTTCATCCCCACAACCTTCCTGTGAAAAACATCTTGCTCCACAACTTCCACATCATACAGTCTGATCCTTCCCTACGAGAAGTTTTTCCCCGCCCGCCACTAATTGCGTTCAAACGTGACACCAACCTTCGGGACCACCTGGTGCGAGCTGCTATCCCCAGAGACGTACCTCCCTCCCTCCCTCCTTGTGGTATAAAAGGCTGCAAACATGCCCATTCATCGACCAATCAAGGACCATCATCGGCCCCAAGGGAGGTTCACTGTTAAGGCGCCATTCAACTGCCAGACTGAGAACATAGTGTATGTCCTTACGTGCACACTGTGTAACAAGAAATACACTATCGTGACCAAGAAATACACTATCGTGACATACCGTCACCTAGACAATCGCTTCTCAGAGCACCTGCGGTCAATGCACCTGGATACAGTGACCCTGTAGGCGTGCACTTCAACAGCCCTCAACACGGCTTCAATCACTCAAGAGTTGCTGTGGTCTGGCAGAACCATGCAAGTGGCCCTTACTGACTGTTCATGGAGTCTACAGTCATCGCCCACCTCGGCACCCGCGTCCCAAATGGACTGAACACCAAGGAGTGACCGCAGTGTCTTCCGGGCTTATCCTAACAATTTTTGTTTGTCAGTATGTGTGTCACCCTTGTCAGTGTGTGTGAAGGGTGCATGTGTTTACAGCAGGCCTCTTTCCACTCCCCTCCTTCCCCCCCCCCCCCCCCCTGTCTTTTCCCCCTCTCTCTCCTCTCTCTTCCCATATCCTTGTTTAGTTGTGCTCACCTTCTGTGTACCTGTTTGTTTGTGTGTGTGAATATTTTTTTTCTCTTGTTGTTGCTATCTTCTTCTTCTTTTTGTTTCTGTCTGTCATCAACTCATTCTGATGATGAAGCCCACTAAGTGTCGAAACGTCCTAACTTCTTTTCCACCTGTAAGTTGACATTTTACCTTTTTTGCTGTTTCACCTGTTGTGTCAACATGCTGCTGTCAACCTCCAATTCTTTTGCAAGTTTAGACAAAACATGTGCACACAACACTTTCACACATACTGTGCACATGACACCCCCCATCCCGGGGTAAAAAAAAAAATGTTCCAGAAAAAACAAGGGACTAACTTCTCTTTGACACTCTTGCAAAGTGAATAGCATACAAAATTCAACCAACCAAAAAATGAAAAACATATGACAAGCATTATCAAAAAAAAACAAAAAAAAAACAAAGGACATCATGTCAGAGAACCAAGTCTGAGTTCTCAGGATTACATCAATAGCATAAACTAATAGTATTTTAAGTTTTCTCAATCAATCGCTGTCCAAATAGTTGAAAGTCCATGTTGTATTGGAACCAATACAGCACAATCTGTGATCACACACATAAGCAACCATTTAGACCTACAGCGTTGAAACATTTTCTTAAATGAATCAATTCATTTGAAATAACGACATGAGAAGGAAAAAAACAAAAGCAACCATGCATCAAAATAATGTTTGTAATTGCACTCAAAATAGTTCAAATGATTGCCAAGCAATCCAGGCAAACATGTTAATCAACACATAATCAAACATGGAAAGAATGAATTCTCAATACACAAATGACACTAAGGTAGGTATGTTCATGTGTTACAGAATACGATATGAGTATATAAATGACAACAACAGAAGAAAAAAATTCATTTGTCACACCTGATCATGTGTGGAAAAAAAATTGTCATACTGACACACAATCTCAAGTAGCAAACCCTTCATGTATTCCATCCAGCAGATATGTCCGTAAAATAGCAGACAGGTAATGATTATCTAGTTAAGCTCTAGATAATAGATCAGCCAACAAATTAGCCGTACCTGGAATGGGTTCAATATGGAATCGGAATTCCTGCACAGAGAGAGCCAATCGCAAGAGACGACTATTCCTGGTTTTTGATGTTTGCAGGGAAGTCAACGATCTATGGTCCGTTTGCAGGAAATCTTGCGAATTTTTCGCAACCCCAAAGAATGGCCAGGCACTCTCTTTCAATCGTGGAGTACATCCGCTGACTAGCGGAGAACTTCTTACTGCATACTGAACCGGATGAAGAAGTCCATCTTTGTCTTGAAAGAGCACAGCTCCCATGCCCTGTGAACTGGCATCTGTGCGGAGGATGAAATCCTCCGCAAGTGACGGTAATAACAAAACGGGAAAACGTATTCAGCGTTCTTTGTACTGTTCAAGAGCAGACTGACACTCTCTGGTCCAAATGATCTGTTTATTTTTGTCACCTTTGGTCAGGTCACTCAATGGAGCAGTAACAGATGCAAAATTGGACAATGATGTCTGTAGTAGGACAACAATCCTAAAATGGCACGTACCTGTTTTTTGTTTTTCGGTACCTGAAGAGAAAGGATTTTGTCATCCTTTGACTTCTCTGGCATCATACAGCCGACAGAGATTGTGATGTCCCAGAGACTCTTAAGGATTTGAAACCTGCTTGTATTTTTGATGGTCTCGCAGTCAGTCTAAAGTCTCTCAGCTTGCTGAAAACAAAACGTAAAGACTTTAGTAATGAAGACCACGAACTCTGTGACAACAGAATATCATCCAAAATAAAAACTGACAGCATTACACTCATGCAAATGGAGGGCACGCTTCATGCGTGCAAATGTGGCTGGAGCGTTTTATAATCCGAACGGCATCCTGGTCCACTGGAACAATCCAAAAGGAGTTTGAAAAGCAGTCTTTCCCTTGTCACATTCCTTCATGGGGATCTGCCAGTACCCCTTAGTTAAATAAATTTTTGACAAAAAACCTGCCATCCGACAAATGACAAAGGAGACTCTCAACATCTGGAAGGGGTTCAGCATCAAAGATTGTTTTTTGAATTTGTTTTCGATAATCAACACAAAACCTGACAGAGCCATCTGGTTGCAACAGGAGAACTGTAAGGTGAATTGGAAGGTTCATCACCTCTAACTCCAACATGACCTGTATCTCTTTTTGTATAATTTCCTGATTGGCAAATGGCAAAGGATAAGGTTTCACACGGATGGGCACATCACTTGACAAAACAATGGCATGTGGTTCCACTCCCTTCGTAGAACCAGGTTTGTCTGTGAGAATATCAGAAAAATCCTGCAGGATAGTTTCTAAGTCACCTTCCGAGCCGACTTCAAATCGTCACAAACCACAACATCTTTGTATGTCTCTCCACGAACTGTCAGAGTGGGTAATACAGATGAAGTGTCACAGTGTCAGACAACAAACCAACAGACACAGTCTCTGTCCTGTTAAATGCTGTGGGTTTGTCCTGAAATGGAAATCAACAACAGCATTCACAGGTAAGACATCCGACAAGTCAGATGACAAAGACGGAAATGTTGACACACCTGCCACCTCAACAGACAGAAAGCAGTTGTTGCTTTCAATGTTCCATTGAACCGTTTGACCATCCCACTTGACTGTGGATGGTACGGCATTGTGGCACAGACTTCACTGACAACAACCTGTATATTTCCGACATCAAATCGGAAACAAACTGAGTGCCCCCAATCTGATAGAATCTCCTCTGGAAGACCAACACGGGGAAAAATAGAAAGGAGGCTACAGTACCGTATCAATTCTTCTTTAAAGGAATCGCTTCAGGAAAGCGTGTAGCTGTGTCCACAAGAGTTAACACATAACGATTGGGCCCTACCTGACGAAGATGGCTGAAATGGCCCAACAAGATCGATTGCAACACGCTGAAATGGAGTTGAAATCGCAGGCATTTTATGAAGAGGTGCACAAGGAACTCTACCTTTATGTGAAGACTTCTGGCACACATCACATGACGGCAGAACTGAACGACATCCCTGCGTACTGTGGGCCAGTGGAACCGTCCAAGAACACGCTGCAAGGTACGTTTGACTCCACAGTGACCTGCAAAAACAGCATCGTGAGCGGTACGTAACACTATATCTCTCAAAGACAATGGAACAACAATTTGGTTGACAACACTCCCATTCAGCACTACACACATGTACAGTACATCATCCTGTACAAAGAACAAAGGAGTAGTTCTAGGTTTTGCCTCTCCAACAGTAACATTCTGAAATAGTGTTCTCAGAGTCTTGTCATCCTTCTGTAACTTTTTCAAACCTTCACAGTCTATGTCGAGAACAGAAAAATCTGGTACCGACAAAGGTTTGGGTGTAGTCTTGTCTTTTCTGTCTGCGCTCTTGTACGACCATAGTGGGAACAAAAGAGCCACCATCACCACCATGAATATTTGACATCCCAGGTAAATTACCTAAAACAGGTCACAAACTGGGTCATCGATGACTCAAGCAAGAATGACACCATCAAAGTAAGGTGTGTACACAGGAATGCGTGCAAGAGGAAATTCCTCGATCTTACCTCCAAAAGTACGACATTTCTGTGTTTCAGTCAACAACTGCTTTGGAAGGACAAGAGACTTGCGTACGCCAGTAGTCGTACACCCTGTGTCTCTTAGAACAGAAGCCTCGAAACCGTTCACCGTGCCCTTCTCCAAAAAACAAACCTGGAACTGAATCACCAGAATCAAGAACATTGTTACCTCAGACTTGTCCACATGAGTAGCTATTCTGACTTCTTAACATATGCGCACTGAGGACGTAGGTGGATCTTACAACCACATTCGTAACATGTCTTTTGCTTATTACTTGGGTGTTTTACTTATTATTTGGGTGTAGGCTTTGACAAAATGCTAACCTTTAGAATGCATGTTGAGAATATTGTTCTTAAATGCAAAAAAGGCTTATCTGCCATGAAAGCAATGGCAGCTAAAGGCATTGAACAGCGCCATCTCTACCGACTGTATCACGCACTTGTACTCAGTGTGATAGATTATGGATTAGGGCTTACAACACTATTCAACAGCAACCTTCTCAAATTAGAAAGAATTCAAAATGAAGCAATGAGATTGATCCTGGGAACCACAAAGGACACACCAGTTCAAACTATGCGATACCTGCTCGACCTTCCTTCAATGCAGACAGGACTCAAGCTGGAACAGGTGAAGGCATATTTCAGAGCCCTTGAAAATCCCAAAAATCCACTTCATGCAGCGGTCAAGGAAACAAAAGGCACTCGGCTAGGACGTGGAAAATCATGGATGTGACAGGCAGAAGACAGTACACAGCTTGTGTGCCAGTTAGCAGAAGTCAAAGAAACCAAGGAATGGGAGAAATATCCAGACCACTTGAAGCACCTCTACCAAATTGCCATCGCTCCAGAACATGGAAGACATTGTCGAGAATGGCCAGAAGGCAAAACCAACGCAGAAATTCAGATGCTGGTAGAAGACCTTACACAAAAGATATTTTAATATACACTGACGGTTCTGTCACCAAAGGTAAGTCAGGCTGGGGATACACAGTTGAAGCAAAGTGGCCGAACTATTCAGGAAGACAATGGTGCACACAGTTTAACAACTTCAAGCCTAGCAATGGAGGTAGAAGCAGTGACACAAGCACTCCACTGGCTTACATCCATAAGCCAGTTTCAAACTCAACAAGCCATAATACTGACTGACTCCATGAACTACTTCAGAAAATGAAAAGTGGAATGGGAAGCCCTGCTTGGAATGAACTAATGCGCAGCCTTCCATTGGAGAGACTCGTATGGATGCACTGCCCTGGACATGCTGGAGTTAAAGGAAACGAGAGAGCAGACACACTGGCTGGCAAGGCAACAATAAGAACTGGATTACTGTTTGGCCGATCTGATGTGATAAGAAATCTGAAGAATCACTTAAGCAAACAAGAGCAAAGCCACTATACCATAGACCATCTTTCAGATCTGAACATTAAGAGAGGAAGTGGCCGCACATCCAGACTTAAGGGAAGAGCAAGAAACATCACCAACCAAACAAACAATGGAATAATTTCAAGGCCAACATTGCGAAGACTCCTAGAGATTGGGGCAAACTCATACTGGGCCTTTCCAATAACAGACACAAAAGATGAAACACATGTCAACTGAGGTAAGACTTTGAATCTCTTAGGGTCCCCAGCGTATACTGTGGACGTGTGTGCGCTGGTGTGTTCATCAGTAGGGTGATGCCAGCATGTTAATTAGAGTGTCCATGGACATCATGAGTGTGCAAGCGTTGGTGTGTGAGTGTGTGTGGGAGAGAGTGAGCGAGTGTATATGTGTGTTCGTCAGTGGGGTAATACCAGCGTGTTAATGAGAGAGTCGCAGACATGTGTGTGGAAGCGTTGGAGTGTGAGTGTGTGTGTGAGAGAGAGAGAGGGTGTGTGTATGTGTGTGTGTGTGTGTGTGTGCACGCGTGTTTGTGTGTGCGTGCGCGCGCGCGTGTGTGTGCGTGGGATGTGTTTGAGGGGAGGAGTCGTCGTTCTTATTGTTATGTGTGTATGCGCGCGAGTGTGCACGTGCACTTATATGCTGTATTTGATGGTCTTGTTCTTGTTCTTAAGTCATCTTCTGAACATTCACGCACGCAGTCACAACACACACACACGCACGCACGCACACACACACACACACACACACACACCACACACACACACACACACACACACACCACACCTTTTGTTTAATATGTAGTCCTGTTAGATATTTGCTATAATGTTATAAGTAGTAAATATTCCATGTTTTGCGTGCACTTCCACACACCTATGCATCACACACATACCCTTTCTCTCTCTCTCTCTCTCTCTCTCTCTCTCTCTCGTCTAATATCACACAATTTTGTGAAAAGACGTAAAAAATGAAAGTACTACTACACACACACACACACACACACACACACACACTCTCACACAGAAACACACACATACACAGATATGTACACTTATAGCCTATATGCAGATATGTGTGCTCACACAAACCCACAAATTACACACACACACACACACACACACACACACACACACACACACACACACACATACACACACACACACCTGCACACACCACACACAAACAAACAACGCGCACACACGCCTGCACGCACACACACATACACGCGCACGCACACACACACACACACGCATGCACCCACGCACACACATGGGCCCATGCCCACACATCATATTCACACGTGTACATCCACTACACACACACACACACACAAATGGTAGGTAGGCACTCAAGGTCTGACCAGCGCATTGGGCTAATGCGTAGGTCAGACATCCACCGAGTCGTAGCCACGAGACCCTCTTCTTCATAATTGTCTCATCTTTGTTGTTAATTCATTTATCCATCAGGTTCAAATCATGCGTAGTGTGGTCTCAAAACTTTGCGGATGTGGTGTAGCGTATATGGACTAGTCCGCACGCAGTGACGCCTCCTTGATGAAACTGAAACAAACTAAGCAAACATACCTGACTACCAGCAAAATTCGCCTTCTGTCTCTCTTCGGCTCTCTGGAGATGTTTCTGTGCCGGCAACTAGGTAGAAACTGAAGGGATCGAAATCCTCACTCGTTGACTGACACAAAACGCAGGTGAGTAGCCGTCAGGTAAACGGGTCAACCGGTGAACAGGTAAACTTGTGCCTGTCCGAAGTGTCCCCACAATTTGGGATCAGACAAAAATGGCCCGTCACAATACTCCCCCTCCTCACAACAAACAAAAAAGAAAAAAAATGACCGAATTGGTATTTTTGAAGAAGAAGTAAACAAACAGCAGAATGCAAAAATCCAGAAATCACACATCAAAAGAGCATCAGAAAACTGCAGTACACACAAGGAAAGTCACTTCTTACAGGATCAACTGATTCTCATATGAACGGAGGAGATGAGCAAAAACATTTGATGAACCTGGAACTGGATGGATTTCAAATGAGAACTGCAACGACAACGCCCATCGCATAATTCTTGAGTCCAAGAAATAGACCTGGTCGTGCTGACCAGCATCTGTCATCAAATCAGACAGTGGAGCACTCACAGTTGCAAACCCAGGAACATATCTCCTGTAAAAACTGAGTAACCCCCAAAAAGATCTGACCTGCTTCCTGATAGTAGTAGTGGATTTCTTCAAAACCTTATCAACCTTCCATTCAGACGCATAGTACCACTTCCAACAACATGACCAAGAAACGAAAGCCTGCCTCGATCTTTGGGGACGAGCTGTGAGGTTGAAAGACCTCAGACAAGAAAGCACACCCTTCACATGACTAAGATGAACATCTCATGACCCACTGTGCACAAGAATATCATCAGAGATGTTGATAGCAGAAAACTGATCTAAAGCCAGCATACCCATCATACGTGCAAACACTGCAGGAGCCGACACAAGTCCAAAAGGCATCCTGACAAACTGGAACAGATCCATGTGTGTTGTAAGAGCTGTCTTCTGACAATCCTCGGGCTTAACCACAATCTGCCAGTACCCTTTTGCAAGATTTACCTTTGTGAAAAACTGAGTATCAGCTAACCTTGCAAAAAGACTCAACGTCAGGAATAGGTTCAGCATCAAAGACGGTTCATTTTTTTCATTTATGCCCGTCGCTCCCGGTGGAGCATAGGCCATCAACGACCCTTCGCCATCGCACTCTGTTCTGGGCTGTTCTGGTCATTCCAGTCCAGTTTGTCCCTTGTTGTTTCAACTCCGCCTCAGTGTCTCGTCTCCAGCTGTTGCGAGGCCGGCCTCTCTTTCTCTTTCCCTGCGGGTTCCAGGTCAGGGCTTGGCGTGGTGGTGCTGATGCTGGCTTCCTGAGGGTGTGTCCGATCCAGCCCCACTTCCTTCGCAGTATCTGCTTGGCCACTGGTTCCTGTCCCGCACGCTCCCACAGATCTTCGTTTCGGACCTTGTCCTGCCATCGGATTTTGTAGATGCACCTCAGACAGGTGTTGAAGAATGTCTGAATCTTTTGTTGCATCGTCTGTGTTGTTCGCCACGTCTCGCATCCGTAGAGCAGAACTGATTTCACATTGGAGTTGAAGATGCGGAGTTAGGTTCTTATGCTGATTCCTCCAGATGCCCAGATGTTCTTGAGCATGACGAAAGCTGCTCTTGCCTTGCCGATTCTGGCTGTGACGTCTCGGTCCGTGCCTCCCTGTTGGTCAACCACGCTTCCCAGGTAGACGAAAGACTCCACCTCCCTGATGGGCTCTCCATCGACTGTGACTGGTGTGTTGGCAGTGGTGTTGATTTCATCAGCTTGGTCTTCTTCCTGTTAATCTTGAGCCCTGTCCTGGCTGATGTGGTCTCCAAGCGAGTGGTCTTGTCCTGCATCTGGCTGTGGCTGTGTGACAGGAGCGCCAGGTCGTCAGCGAAGTCAAGGTCGTCGAGCTGCGTCCAGAGTGTCCACTGTATACCGTTGTTTCTGCCTGTTGTAGTGGTCTTCATGATCCAGTCAATGACCAGGAGGAAGAGGAACGGCGACAGCAGGCATCCCTGCCGAACTCCGGTCTCCACCTCGAAACTTTCGGACAGGTGGCCGGCGTGGGCAATCCTGCAGTTCATGTCCTGGTAGGTGCACCAGATGAGGGAGATGATCTTCTCGGGGACTCCGTAATGCCTCAGCAGCTTCCACAGCATCTCTCTGTCCACACTGTCGAAAGCCTTCTCATAATCTATGAAGTTGATGTAAAGGGGGGAGTTCCACTCCAGCGACTGCTCCACGATGATGCGCAGGCTGGCGATCTGGTCGGCACATGATTTGTTCTGCCGGAAGCCTGCCTGCTGGTCTCGGAGCTTGGGGTCGACAGCCTCTTTCATTCTCTCCAGTAGAACCCTGTTGAGAACCTTGCCTGGCGTTGATAGGAGCATGATCCCTCGGTAGTTGCTGCAGTCCCTGAGGTCTCCTTTCTTCGGCAGCTTGATGATGATTCCTTCTTTCCACTGAGCCGGTACCTCCTCCTTCTCCCAGATCTTGCTGAAGAGGCTGTATAGCATGTTGACAGCTGTCTCTATGTCTGCTTTGATGGCTTCTGCTGGTATCTCGTCCGGCCCTGCAGCCTTCCCATTTTTCAGAGTCATGATGGCCTTCTTGATCTCTGCCTTTGAGGGTTTGTCACAGCTGATGGGCAGGTCTGTCTCTGCAGGTGGGATGTCTGGTGGTGCGTCAGGGCGGGGCGGTTCAGCAGCTCCCTGAAGTGTTCTGCCCATCGTTTCAGCTGTTCCTCGGTTGTTGTCAGTGGGTTTCCGTTCTTGTCCTTCACTGGCTTGTCTGTCTGCTGGAACTTACCCGTCAGCTTCTTGGTCACCAGGTACAGGTCCTTCAGATTCCCCTGTCCGGCTGCTGCCTCTGCTTGGCTGGCCAGGTCGTCAAAGTAGTCCCTCTTGTCCTTCTTGATGCTCTTCTTTACTTCTCCGTTCGCTGCTGTGTGCTCTTCCTGTGCCTTTGCCCTAGCTGCTCTTCTTCGGCTCGTGTTCAGTGTAGCTTTCTTCTCTCTCCTTGTTTCCAACTTGTGGATGGTGTCGGCAGAGATCCATTCTTTGTGCTGGGCCTTCTTCTTGCCAAGGATCTCTTCACATGTGTCATGCCAGAGCTTCTTGCAGTGTTCCCACTGTGTCTCGATGTCCGTCTCACTGTCTTCTATCAGCTCTTGTAGCGGCTGGAACCTGTTGGAAAGGCTGATCTGGAATGCTGCTTGTGTGTCCCTGTTCCGGAGCAGTCCGACATTGTACCTTGTACGTGTGTTGTTGGTGTTGGTGAATCTCTTGAGGCGAAGTCTCACTGTTGTTAAAAGAAGGTGGTGGTCTGATGACACGTCAGCACCTCTCATCACTCGTACATCCCGCCATGATCTCCTGAATTTGCGGCTAATGCAGATGTGGTCAATCTGGTTCTCCGTGACATGGTTCGGGGATCTCCATGTGGCCTTGTGGATGCGCTTGTGTGGGAAGATGCTTCCTCCTATCACTAGCTGGTTCAGGGCGCACAGGTCTGCAAAACGCTCACCATTCTCGTTCATCTGTCCCAGTCCATGTGTCCCCATGATGTCCTCGTAGCCTGTGTTGTCCCTTCCGATCTTGGCGTTAAAATCTCCCATCAGTATGGTTATGTCCTTTGCTCCTCTTTTGTCTATCACTGTCTGTAGTTGCTGGTAGAAGTCATCTTTCTTCTCTTCTTCCGCATCATTGGTGGGAGCATAGCACTGGATGATGTTCAGCCTGATGTCATTCTTCTTCGTGGTAAACTTGGCTGTGATGATGCGGGAGTTGACAGGTTCCCATCCGATGAGTGCCCCTTGTGCCTCCGGTGCCAGCATCAGGGCCACACCCTCAGTGTGGGGGGCTCCATCCTCTGTGTGTCCTGAGTACAGCAGCTGTTCTCCAGATGAAAGTCTCAGCTGTCCTGATTGTAGCCACCTTGTCTCACTCAGTCCTAGCCCTACGCAAACCCCTTTATCCTCGGGGCGGGTGGTCCTGCCTTAGTCGCCTCTTACGACATGCATGGCAGGGCAGTGGGTCTATTCTATGCCCAACCCACAGGGCGCATCAAAGACGGTAATCTTGTTCAAAGATCTTATATCAATGCAGAAACGACACGTACCATCTTTCTTCCTGACCAACACAACTGGAGATGCATACGGGGCTATTCGATGGCTCAATGATACCAAGATCCAACATGATACCAATCTCTCTCTCAACAACCTCTTTTGCAGAAAAGTGGATGTAGTAACACTCTTTATAACAGGGACATCTGTTGTAAGGAGGATCTATAGGAGTACATCACCTGAGAAAGAACCTGGTTTAGAAGTCAAAATGTTCTGAAAAGCATCAAACACAGCAAGCAACTCCTGGGACTACAGTCAGACAAAGCACAATCAAACTGTACTGAACGGACATCTTCATCTGGCTTAGAAGACGAAACAGTTAAAGTGGGAATGGGTAAAGCGTCATCACAGACCTGGACAACACCAACTGTACAAACGACTTCACGAACAACAGACTTTGGAGAGGGATCCACAGAAAGACCAGCTCCTGGAGAAAACTCCGGAGAAAGCTGTTCTTCCTCACAAGTCAAAGGTGATTTCTGTGACCAAGGCACTGAAGTGCCCTGTGAAAGAACAACTGTGGACACATCAGAAGTAGACACAACAGCACGACGAATATACTTTTTGAGCATATTCGCATGAAAGATCTTTTCCTTGCCCTTGACAAGAACTTTGTAATCTGGATGCAAGACTTTGACCACTGGGAACGGTCCTGACCAACTGGCTAGCAACTTGTTAGTCAGTCGGTAACAAAACTAATACTTCATCATCTACTTGGAAACGACATTCCCTGGCCTTCTTGTCAAAGTACCTTTTACCCTTCAAGGCAGTATCAGCAGGATTCTCCTTGGCTAACTTACATGAGTCAGCAATGACATTCTTGAGTTCGAACAAATATGAATAAAGAGGTTTGGCCTTAACATCCTGAGCATCTGACCGAGTCCACGACTCCTGTAGCAAAGCAGTAGGACCACGAACCTGCCGACCAAACAGCAACTGAAAGGGAGAGAAAGCTGTACTCTCACAGGGCAACTCCCTGCAAGCAAACAACAGTGCAGGCAAACATAGATGCCACGCCTTTGGGTGAGTACAATGTTTTTCAACATGGACTTCAAAGTCCGTGAAATCTCTCCACTTATTGGCCTGCGGGTGATACGACGATGTATGTATGCCCTTTGCACCACACAAAGCATGAAAATGCTTCATGAGATCAGAGTTGAACTGCATACTCTGATCAGACAGAATCTCCTTGGGGATACCCAAACGAGAAAATTTTCCCAACAATGCCTCAGCCACAGCAACAGAAGAAATATCCTTCAACGGAACAGCCTCTGGAAAACGGGAGCAATATCAATCATGGTCAAGTCGTAACGATGACCTTGCTCTGAAGGAGGAGACAATGGACCAACAAGATCAACATCCACACGATCAAATGGAGTACTGATGATTGGAACAGAAGCAAGGGGTACCGGACAAACTCTGCCCTTTGATACCATCTTCTGACACACATCACAGGAAGCAACATACCTCGCTACATCAACAGTCACTCCAGGCCAAAAGAACTTGTTAAAAACTCTAGACAGAGTACGCCAAGAACCACAATGACCTGACAAAATCGAATCATACGCCACAGCCAACACTGTACGTTGAAGTTCAATAGGAACAACATCTTTTAGATGTTATTTTTGACAAAATGCCTGTACAGAACTCCATCAGACAAGAAGTAGTAAAAGGTAGTTGCACATAACTTCTTCACATCATCAAAAGACGCTAACTGGAAACAAGATTTCACTGACTCATCATCCCTCTGTTTCGAACAAGATCAGAACGGGAAATGTTCAGATCATCAGAAATCTGACACAAAGGCTTGCTTAGCTCTAGCCCTTGTAACGGCGGCTAGAGAGAGAGGCTGGCCAGACACATCACTCAACTCACCGCTGACAGAAACTCCAGGCACATCACCCATAATGAGATCTCACCGTTAACAGGAACTCCAGGCACATCACCCATAATGAGATCTGCGACGGCTGTCCAAGACACAAGTCAAATCGCCCACGAAATAAGGACAACTGGCTGAAACTGTAGCCAATGGAAACTCGTCCACACGACCACCAAAAGAAACACACTTCACTGTGGTTCCTAACATCTGACTGTCAGAAACTAACTGCTTGTGAACGCCACAAATGGTAGCACCAGTATCACACAGAACAGAACTCAAAGCGCCATTCACAGAACCGGACTCCAAGTGTAATTTGCCTGTGAACTCACCAGCAACTGAACGAGCAAAAGGAGTATCTAGAACAGAATAACAAGCACTGGACTGTTTGCTGTCAGCTGACTTTTCGACAACAGTAGAGCTACCAACCACAGAAGGAGACCCCTTAGGTCTTCTTCAGGCAAGATAGGCGCTGAAGTGATTAGGACAGCGAAAATGAACGAACAATCACTTATCTTATAAGTGATTGTTCGTTCATTTTCGCTGTCCTAATTGTTTTGTATCTTGCCTGAAGAAGACATAAGAGGTCGAAACGCGTCGTGTTTTGTCTTGTGATTCGTTTGCCCGCGTTTTTCAGTTGTTGTTTTTTTGCGGTACGCTAACATTTATATAAGGTTTGTTTAGATTTCTGCCTGCAGTCGTTTCACTTTGAAACTAGATCTGTATTCTTTTAGTTTCCTCTATCTCCTGAATTTTTTTAATTTCCTCTTGCATTCGCTCCTGCTCTCTTTCAGTTTCCTCTTGCATTCGCTCGTGCTCTCTTTTAGTTTCCTCTTGCATTTGTATCTCCTGCAACTGAAATTCTTTCATCCTGATTCTGTCCTCTCTTTCCATGTCTTTGTCAACTTAGTCCAACAGAGCCTGTCCCTTTAAGCCAAATACATTACCCCACTGTAAATACTCGGTGAAAGCTTTGCTCTCGTCCATAGAGGACACAACAGGACTCTCTTCTGTGCGATAATGAAATATGAAGTATTGTCCTGTCCAACCGGACACAAATACTAGGACCAAAAAACAAACAATTGCTACTTTTTTTCTCTCTTTCTTTCTTTCTGCATGCACAGACTGATACTCCTGCGGATACCTGCCTGTATAGACAGGCAGTGGAGTTTTGAGCGTATGGCCGTTTTTTTTTTATTCCGCCATTAAGGCAGCCATACTCCATCTTTGGGGAAGGTGTATGCTATGTGTAACGTGTCATCCATACCAACAGCCAAACTGGCCTTCTCTTCCGAAAGTTGGGGATGGAATTTTATGTGAGTGCAAGATGTTGTGCGTGCGTTCACACACGGAACCTCGGTTTATAGTCTCATTCGAAGGACTGTATGGGGAATGGAGTCAGAACTCAACTGAGCGAAAAATCCCCCTGTACCGAAATTCGAACCAGCAACCCTAGGATCATGAGTCCGGTGCTCTACCAACTGAGCTATTCCAGCCCCCAAACCATTGCTATCAAAAGTGAAAAGATTTCAAACGTCTGTCCACTACACTATATATATTGAAAAAAAGAAGAATTTTTTTTCCAAACAAACAATAACGACCAATCATTCTTTAAAAGACTAAGTATTTTCAAACCCAACCAACAAAAAGATAGGAATAAGCAATGAAACAGGAATCCAGGGATATGGGGAGAAAGAAAAGCACAATAGGCAACCAATGCCAAATAATCAGCAGAGAAAAACAAAACAAAACACTGAAGGGACAAAAAAAAAATCTTCTGGTTGATGGCTTCTCTGCCCTGCCCTCCACGAACAGGAGACCGGGACGCCAGACACAGGTGCGGGAAGAGAAAGGGAGACTATCTTGATAGTAACCCTACAGAGGTGGAAGGACGAGTCCCTGCAACAGTTGCATCCGGCACCTGAGACCATAGGAGAGGGAGATGGCAGTGAACTATCCAAAGGGTGGGGAAACAGAGATGAAAAAAAAAAAAAACTAACCCTACACTGTCAACCAATAAACGCAAGTACAAATCAAGCAATGGCACAGAAATAACGACAGAAGATTGATTTTAAAAAAAGAAGAAAAACACGAATTTGATTATTATCAAACACTAAGCATTCAAAATAACCAATTTTTTAATGGTTCAGGACAGCCATTTACACATTCACTCATTCAAGAGAAAAGAACGCTAAAAAAAAAAAAAAAGCAACACAATCCCCAAGTAAAGACAGAAACAGAAATAAATCAGGGGGGGGGATAACCAAGGATAATGAAACCAGAGCCCACAAAGGAAGAAAGAATTAGGCCCTCGTATCTTCAGAAACTATACAGAAGGAGATACCCTGTTACGTTTGAGACGGGAAAGAAATGAAATAGTCGTACAACAATACAATAAAACACAACTCAATTACTCAAAAGGAAAGTCTGTGACCGTTACCTATCCTTAATAATTGGGGCGAACTATAGGGGCACAAAAACAAATCCTAGCACTAAAACAATTTTGAATTCAATAGCAAAACAAATTTTAAACTACGGGAAATCTTAAATAAATGTTAGCGAACCGCCCAGAGAACGTGGACAAACGAGTCACAAGACAAAACACAACGCGTTTCGACCTCTTAGGTCTTCTTCAGCTGAGACATAAACGAATAAAACAACGAAAATTCACTTAGCTTTGATCGCTTCAGATCAAGGAAGAAGGCGTTGAATAAAAATAATGATTAATACCATGAGTAATAATATTGCATTGACGAAAAGGATTTCCACATGTAACCCTTTTCAAAGTACCAAGACTACAATTATTACATATATAGGAACGATTTCCTTTTGTCCCTTTTTTCATCTCTGTGTCCCCACCCTTTGGACAGTTCAACGCCTTCTTCCTTGATCTGAAGCGATCAAAGCTAAGTGAATTTTCGTTGTTTTATTCGTTTATGTCTCACCTGAAGAAGACCACTGACCTAAGAGGTCGAAACGCGTTGTGTTTTGTCTTGTGACTCGTTTGTCCACGTTCTCTGGGCGGTTCGCTAACATTTATTTGAGATTTGTTTAGATTTCCGCCTGCAGTCGTCTCGCTTTGCAACATGCACTGCACATCATCCATAACATCTGGTGACCTCGTGGTCACCAGATGTTATGGATGATGTGCAGTGCATGTTTTGCTGTCCGACTCACCTGAAGAAGTTTGGATGTGTGTACGTCTCATCTTCCCTACACATACCCACACCACATGAACATAGATAGCCAGGCAACAAGTTAAGTTTCTTCCTTTTCTTTTGCTGCCTGAACCATCAAATCACAACAAACACATGTTAAACGATAAACAACAGCAGGCACATCAATAAACTCACGCTACCACCATCAGGGGCGCGCAAAAGCACCAGGTACTATACCGACATATCAAACTTTTTTTTTTCTCTTGCACAGACCAGGCTGGCACCCACAGCAGTGTCACAACAGTCAGTCTATGCACTTGGCCATGTCCGGCCCAAGTCACACAGTCCTCACACAGTACGGAAGCTGCTCACGGAAGCAGTTCATGGAGTCCCTCAGGGGACCCCCACACAACAGAAGAGAAACACGTCGTCGTCCCGACAGAGAACTTTGAAGCCCTTTAACACACACGGTGTCTACTGACCACTCGGTCATCTCTCTGGATGGAGACAGCGGCGGGGCACAGGCTGCACCCCACACCCAGTTGGCAGTCAGCTCCAGGTCAGACACCGGGACTTCACTGACACTTGGGGAACTGATAGCTACCTTGATTGTCTAGCCTATTCCCACATATTTGTGATGGTGCGGAGGGGTAAGGGGTGTGCAGGTGAAGACGGGCAGATGGTGATATGCGCAGGAACCAAGGGACAGCAGCCAGTCAAGAAGACATAAGAGGATGACGTGGAGTTTTTCTTCTTTATTTCTATCCATGGCAAGGAGCTCAAACCAGGAACACTGCCTGTCAACTCTCTCTCTCTCTCAGCACTCTCTAGGCAACACTCCCCGCAACACTCTCGGACAACACTCTAGGTAACTCTGCTCGGGGCAACACTCCCCACCAACACTGTGCCCCAAATATATACAGCTTGCCTGGACCGCAAAGAAGACAACGCAGCGCCGCACGCAAAATGAGCTCGCGAGACAGCAAGTGACAAAATTTGTGCCATCTGCCGCAGCTTCTGCGTTGTCTAGCTCGCCGTCCGTTCAAAGTATCCAAACATATTTCATATCGATGAAACCTCAGAACCCAAGGAATAAAATGCAATAAGTCATATTTGACTACTCTGTGGCTGTGTAAAGTTATTGGCGATTAAAGTCCGAGAATGTTTTCTTTTCTTTCTTTCTGCGTACGCAGGCTGATACTCCTGCGGACACTCCCTGTATAGCCAGGCAGTGGAGTTTTGTGTGTATGACCCTTTTTTATCCCGCCATTAAGGCAGCCATACTCCATCTTCGGGGAAAAGTCCGAGAATGAACCCACTTTTAACGAGCTTACGTCATGTTTTCCTCTATTTCGATAAAAAAAAATACCAAACAACATGAAATATTTTGTAATGAATAAAAAGCTGGCATCTCGCTCTTTTTATACGTATAAATTTCATTATCCAAGATGCCGTCCAAGCGGAGAATGTTGCGTTTAAAGTTTGATAGAAAACACAACTTGCTTTATCGTCACATGGCCGTCGCCATGTGCTTCGAATACGATCTTCGATAAAGCGTTATTCCGTTGAAATGGTCCATCGGATGATAATTTGTATATATTTCGGTTGCTTCTATCATAGAAATGGAGTTATTACAAATATTTCGATTGGGAAGTCCGAATTTCATGAAACGACAATTTAGATCAAAACTCCGACAGTAAACAAAGAAGGCGACTCGCTAAAGGGACCGGCGCCGTCAGTCATTTCGTATAGTCGCAAGCTTGTACAGAAAAGATCATAGGCATGCGATATACGAAATGAAAACTTATGGACTTTACTTTCAATGTGCATTCATGGATTCTTTGGATTCTCTCATACTTTTTGTGAAATCAAGAATGATTTATGGTTTGTTCGTCGGACAATTCAAAATGGCGCCAAGATTAATTTGGTCGAAATACCAGTTTTAGGAAAAATATGGGCTTCTCAGTCCAACACGATTGTAATGAATAGAATACATTAATTTTGTGACTTCAGCGATGTATACACAACTATGTAGGTTCTGAGGTATTCATGATTTAAAGAATTTACACAATAAAATGAGATTCAACCAAGGGAGGTAAGGGAAGATACTCGTGAACAACTATCTCGCTTATGACGACGGGTGACCAAGAAATATACTCTGTTAGCACCTGGCTACATATTATTGTTCTTGTTTGTCACTAGCAGTCACTCTTCACAAAAATACATTTTACTGGAATTTGGGGCGAAAATACTATTAATAGAATCTACAAAGTTTCAATACAATGGAAAAAATTCCTCGATTAACACCATGAGTAATAATATTGCATTGACGAAAAGAATTTCCACATGTAACCCTTTTCAAAGTACCAAGAATACAATTATTACATATATAGGAACGATTTCCTTTTGTCCCTTTTTATCTAAAAAAAAAATTTTTTATTTTCCACTTACATGGTGATGTCGAAAACAGGACAGAAACTAAATTTAACCAAAAATTTCCATTGCTCCTTTCCAAAGCCCCCAACACCCTCTCAAAAATACTTTAGGAAAGAAAACAACACTTTTTTCTCAAACTTTTTATTTTAAGTAGATTACTTTTCACCGAAAATTTTGAAAAAAAAATTCTTTCTTCTTCTACACCCCTTCTCATCCACCCCGACTCCACCCCTATCCACAAATTTTAAAGCACCCAAAACCCGAAAGGGCGAAAACGCAAATATACAAGGAAAAAATAAATTTTTAGGCCCTTAAGAAATTAAAAATTCACCTCCTGTAGGAAAAAAAAAACAACAACAACTTTCCCATTTAACAAGCAAACCAGCAAAACCGCCTCAGCCCTTTTCGGCCCTGGAAGTTTCCATCCGGGGTTGGAAAATATTGACTCCGAGAAAATTGACCCCCCGTTCTTTTTTCTCTGGGAAAAAACCGTTCATTTTTCAAGGGTTTTGTAGAATATTACCCCCCAGGGTTTACGGAGAATTTTCTCCCTTAAAAAAAAAGCTCCTGGCAATTTTGTTGCGTTTGCAACCTGGAAATTTCGCTCCTTTTTGTCTTCACAGTTTGAACAGACCAACAACAACCAAAGAAAAAAAAAGCTTTTTTCTAAACGCGGAGGGTCTTGAATTAACTTGAGGATTTTTGTACTTTTCACATTCGTCCCCTCACAAAAAGACAGGCTAGGTTAAAGGTGAAAGCACTTCACTTAATTTTCCCTTTCGTAAGTTCCGGGGTTTTTGGGGAAACATTGGACAGATCTCAACGAACGTTGGGGGGTTTGTTGCATCCAAAAATTACCCTTTCAAAAAAAAAAAAAAAAGAAAAAAAAAAAAGGGGGGGGGGTTTTTTGTGACTCAAGATAAGGTAGCAAGGGCCACTTAATTTTCTTCAAAAAAAGCTGTTTTTTGGAATTAAAAAAAACGGATAAAAAGGAAAATTTGGTTGGTTCGTCGTATTTCACAACCATAAACCTCAACAAGAAAAAGAAGTCTGTGAGTGAAAGGTCAGAAAATCGGGCCATGTTAAATTGCCGAGGGATGGCGGGTTAAAGCGGCTTTATAATTCAATTGGTGTGTTGTGTGTGTGTGTGTGGGGTTTGTGTGTTTGTTGGTGTGTGTGGGTGTGTGTGTTGAAACCATGCAGCTGAACAGCTCCAGAGGGTTTTCCTTTCCCCAAGTGATAATGCGTTGCTTTTAAAAATACATACAAAAAGGCTGTTCCTTGAGCATAAGTTTACATATGCCAAAATAACGGCCCCGGGAAAATACCCCAATCGGAAGAGCTTCATTTTTAGGAATTTTTTTCTTATCTAATTTTTGAGATTATTTATTAAGGGGGGTATTTTGATGAAAAGGTAAAATGTAGCCAAGGTAGATTTTTGGGATTGGCAAAAGTCAAACAAAATTTTTTTGGTCATTTTAACAGTGTGTTCTCTAATGTTTCATTCTCTGATGATTGTTGCGGAAAAAATAAATTGCTATTGACAAGTGGAATGGTTTTTAAATCGGGAATTGGGATCTCGCTGGCAGAATTTTTTGGACACTGAAGTTGTGGCCGCAGCCGGGTTGATGGGGTCCTTTGGGACACCAAACTTTTGTGTTTTTAAAAATCGGTGTGTGTTGTTTGTGTGTGTGTGTGGTGTGTGTGTGTGTTTTGTTGGTGGTGTGTGTGTGGTGGGGGGGGGGTGTGTGTGTGTGGGGGTGTGGAGAGAGAGTGGGTTTGTGTTTTGTGTGTTGTGTGGTGTTTTGGGTTTTTGGTGTGTGTGTGTGTGTGAGTGTATGTGTGAGTTGTGGTTGTGTTTTTCATGCGGCGTGCGTGCGGGCTGCGTGCCGCGCGCCACGCGTGTGTATTTGTGTGGGGCCGAACATGATTCGCAGCCGTGTTTCTTTCAAAGTGTGCATGTGGCTGGTGTTACATTGCATTCGTGCGTGCGGTTGCGTAGCGCACCAGCAGCAGTAATAACAGGGGTTTGGTTTTGTCTCGTACAAATTCACTTTGTCGGGCCGATTCCTACATCCAAAATTATACAGACAGAAGGGGCAGACAACTAGCAAAAGAGCAGAGGTTCGTGGATTTTCAATTGGGGTTTGGATTTCAAGACTACAGCCACTGTCTAATAAAAACAGGTGAGAAAGTTTCCTGGCTTTATTTTTGCCTTTTCATACCCCCAAAAAAAATTTTAAGTGTTGTGTGTGTGTGTGTGTGTTTGTGTGTGTGTGTGTTTTTGGGTGTGTGTGTGTGGGCGTTGTGTGCGCGCGGCGTGAAAATATTGGGATTAACTCATTAAATAACCTAGCCGGGGAATGGTAAAAAGGTCACGACGAAAAATTTTTGGGTTTTTTTCAGAGTTGGGGGTCAAAGAACAATGCCCGGCGCATTTGGTAAACTGTCGGGCCTTCTGACTTGTTAGCTGACACAAAATTTACTGCCTTTCTTTCGTGAGTTGTTGTAATAGCAAACAAAGATGGTGGGCTCAAAAATTTTCCAAATTAGGGTTTTTTTTAAAAATCTGTGCCAGTTTTGCTGTTTATAGAATTTGTGGGTTTTTCAACAGTTTAACTTTACAACGCATGTAAGCTAGGAAAAAACGCGTGTCAAAAGAGCAAAGAGTTTTTGTGCAAAGAAAAAATTTTTTTGTCTCGGTCAACACCCTACCAATTTTTCCCTGCCGACCCTAGACTTTTTTTTTTAAATTTCCCTAACACACACACACACAACGCACTAAAGCAAAATTCGAAATCGTTTTGTGGAAGACCCAATCCATGCGTTTGGGGAAACACAGTAAATGACCGGCAGTGACGCACACGCCAGGATTGCAAACACAGTTGAGTCGTCTTACTCCTTCTTGAGACAAACCGTTTTTTTCTTCCAGCAGAAGTAAGAATTTATCGTTTCGTGCTGGAAAAAAAAAAACTTTAAAAAAAACTTTTTTTTTAAATCTGACCTCCCCAATTTTTCAGCCATGTTCCAAAACCCAACAATACTTTTTTGCCTTTGGAAAGGGCGCTTTTTTAGCAGAGTATTATTATTATCAGGGTCTACGTGTAAAGTACATTTTTTTTAAAAAAAAAAAGGGGGGGGGGGGGGGGTTGGAGCGGGGGGGGGGGGGGGGGGGGGCAGGGGGGGGAATAGATGAAAAGAAATGGATGATAAATTTATTTATGCTTGTTCACACCCAGGGGGCCCCGTGTTGTAGACGGGGGCACGAGTCACTTGTCCCTGTCTTCATGGAAAGACTCACAGAAATCCCCTTGTCGATTCCTGAAAACAATAATTGTTTTTCAAAAAGAAAAAACTTCTTGCTGTTTTTTTTTTAAAAAATTTTTTTTGTTGTGTCAGAACTTTTTTTTAATCTGTCTGGTGTACTTTTCTCTGAGTACTTCTTCAGTTCATCGTCTTGGGAACACCCTGTCGTTCAAGACCAATCTCAAAATGAACCCCGAAAACCATTGTCGGAAATTTATTCTGCCAATAAATTTTGACTGATGACGAAACCAATTTTTGTCAGATTAATTCAAGGGTTTTACGAATTTAAGAAAACACAAACATTTTGAACAAATTCAACGTTTTTCATTCAAACAAAAAAGCATAATTTAAAACACAAAAATACACCCCACACATAACCACACCCCCGCGCATGCACAAACACACCACATATAACACCATAGCACGCACTGCGCGCCGCACACACACCAGCACAAAAACACCCATACATAAAACACAAATCTCAATACAACACACCCAACCCTCACATACACCAAACACACACCACACTACAGACTACACACGCCCACACACACGCCGCGCACACACACCCGCACACACACACAAATCCCGCGCGCGCGCTTTCACATACACACCTCATACTCAAGCACTCGACACACATGTCAACAACAATGGGGGATCTTGTGCGAACCCGGGGAAAAGCAAAGTTCATTACTACAGGAAGAAGCCCCCCACCAGGGGCGACGGGGTCAAAAGCGTCGAAGCAGCAGAAAAGATGACATGAACGGGAACTCCCCCTAGCCGGGGTTCACTAGTCCCGGGGTTAGGGGTTTGGGTTAGGGTTTGGGGAAGGGTTTTGGTTAGGGGAAGGGGTTTGGGTTAGGGTTAAACCCACCCTCGACTAGTGAACCCTCGGACTAGTGAACCAACCCCCTGAACAGGTTTGGGGCTGGTTCGGTCCCCCTTTTTGTCGCGAATGAACTGGCCGTGTCTGACACCGAATTTGGGTTCACCAGTACACAGCACAGGGGGAACCATAAGCCACCGAGTGAGAAGCCTCGCATATTCAGGGTACGCTTCTTTGTTGCATTCCTCTGTCGAAGTGTAACACAGGGGCCCAGAAATCCACCCGCCCACACGACACATCTTAGCAACTATAACAAAACTGTCGCGGGTTTTTACACGGGAAGGGTTTAAAGGGTTTTGAGCACCTCGAACGATAGGGTAAGACGATTCTGAGATCCGCACACAAATCAAGCCCCTTTGGGAAGGGTCGTGTTCCATCAACGATGAAAAGTTTTTCTCCAAAAAAATTTTTAATTGGGAAAATTACACCGAGAAAATTAACTTTTTGCTTGGGGGAAATTTAAATATCATCAAACCTTAAAGACAGTAAACAAATGGGAAATTTTGCCCCATAAAAAAACCTAACACAGGTAACTTTTATTTAAGACTGGCACAGCCTTTTAAAAATTGAATAAGCAGACAAAGACGAACAATCTAATAGTGGGGGAAAAAAACAAGCGCAGGCCAAAAACTAACTAGTATGCTTGGGAAAGATCTGGACTTAAGGAGGGGGGGGTGGGGGTGGGGGGGGGGGGGGGGTGGGGGGGGGGGGGGGGGTGAAAGGGGGGAAAACTGGGAACAGAAATTTAGAAAATATAACAGATATAAAATCTTCACAGCGCATAAAACCATCGTAAAAACCCTTTTGAAGGGGATATATTTGTTTTCCCCTTTTTTGGACAAAAGTTACCCCCTTGTTTACTGTTTATTGTTTACTGTTCCCTGCCTCATTTCTTTTCAATTTTTTTATAGAGACAGTTCTCGCCTTCAAACGCAACGTTTGTTTTAAATTTATATTCAAAAGTTCAATTTATATCAAGCCGATTAAAACAACCCCCGTTGCATTTGCGTGCACACTGACCGATTTTTTGTAGATCCCCGCATTAGTAATCGCCGCAAAAAGGTCTTGCCCATAGATCATGTATAAACTACTTTATTACGAGTTTGGGAAAAGCACAGTTTTTTCCCGGGGTTTTGTTGGGCTGACTGATTTTTACTTTTTAAACTTTTTATTTCATTTTGGCTTCTTTTCTTTTGATTTGGTAAGTATGCTTTATGTCCTGTGTGGGAGAAGGTTTTCCCATATGGTTCAAAAAATTGGGGGAAAAATTTTAGACCATAGTCAATCATCGACCCGGGCCTTTCAACAAAAATAGGGAGACTATCGACCCCGATCACCGCACGCTGCGAAAATGTCAAAATAAATATACGGAGACCTTTTAGCGGAGATCAACCAACTTGGGGTACCCCCTGCAGCTACCAGAGCCGATACTTTTGCTATTTAATTTTTGGGTAGGGCCCATTTTTTTAAAAAAACATCAAGGTCCATAAGAAAGTTTATGCCAAGTCGATAACTTTTTCCCCCAAGAGCAACCCTTGTAACATTTAAAGAACATCATTTTGTGTAAAACATAGTTGAGAAAACTATTGATTACCTAAAAAATTCTTTGATTTCCCGTTTTTAGAGCTCGGGGGCGAACATTTTTGGGTTGGCATAGACTGACTCAGAGGTCGGCGTGTTGAAGTCCTGCACATGTTTCCCGTCTTTATGCGCTTTTCTCGTAATTCACAGTCTGAAAAAAGGATTCGTTTAGCCGACAAAAGAACCTGTGCTCCTTGCAACTTGCCGCAATGCAGGGTTTTTCCAGAGACCGCAATAGGGTCATTACTATTCGTTTTACTTTTAAAAAGTCAAATAAAAATCTGCATAAAACAGGATAGTTGTAAAAAAGCAGCATGTCCAAGAAAACAAACAAAAAACACCACCAGGATGATGATGAGATTTTGACAGGCGATTCCCAAAAGAATTTAGCCCAAAGCACCCTGTGCAAACCCCCAACAGCCGTCACGTCAACATGTGCATTCCCTAACAGACAATTTTAAAAAGCATACTACCTTTTCAATGTTAATAAATCACGCTGAAACAACTACAAATTAAAAAACCAGTGGTTTTTTAAAAAAAATATGGGGAAGGATAAAAAAACAAGATACTATAAACTTTCAAATCAAAAATTGAGCAAAAAATTGAACAGGGGTCATTTTTTACGGGAGCAATATTCTCCAACGGACCTGACGACGCCACGTCGAGGCAGAGTTTTGGAAGGCCCAAAAATTTCTGATTTTTTGGACTTTGTTTTTTTTTTTCCCCCTTTAGTTCTGTGTTCGAAAACTTAGTTTTGGAAGATGCTCTGTTTTCTTTGAAATAAAAAAAATTTTTAAAATTTTTTTTGCACGAATCGGATTTACGGTCAAATCGGACTTTAATGAGCGGTCAACGAATTGTAGACGTACCGTCCTAGTTTGGGGGATGCGACTCATGGACGAAAGTTTCTCAAAAGGCGAGCGGAATGCAGTGTCTAGTGGGGAATTTTCCCCGTCGGAACATGTCGCGCGCAAAATTTTTTCAATCGGTTCATTTTTTAAGAAATCATCAAAATTGAATCTGTGTCTTTTTGTGGGTATTTGAGGGCACTTGCCTGCAGAAATGACTACACACACTGTCTAAGTTTTTCCAGGCAGATCAAAACGAACAAAGTCATCAACATCATCGCCAGTGATACGTGTTCCAGCCCTGACTCCAACGTGAATCGACAGTCCCGGACAAAAAGAAGCAAAGGACAGAAAGTGTTATAGGGGACGAAATGGAAATCCAGCAGGCTCTGGAAGATATTAAAGAACAACTCCTGACTTTAGCAACGAAAGATGACATCAGCGAACTGAGACATGATATGAATCAAATAACGGCTAGGCTCGATCTCCGTATTGAACAGCTGGAAAGTGCGGTATTTGAACTTAGAACCGAAAAAGATGCCTTGGAGACGAAAATGAAGACACTGACTGATGAAAATAATGAATTGAGGGGAGACTCGAGCTGTGTGAAAAAAACAATGTGAACATCAAAAGAGACCTCAACGACCAAGAGCAGCACGGTCGACAGTTCAACCTGAGGGTTTACGGGATTCCGGAGGTCCGGGGCGGCGGAGAGACGGTGGAGGACTGCGTGGGCCACTGCATAGACGTCTTCAACAAGAAGATCAAGGTCCCGGTGTCTAAGGAAGACATCGAAATCGCGCATCGTACCGGCAAACCAGGCGGCACCAGCCCACGACCGATCATTTTTGGGTTCCACTCGCGGAAAAGGGGAGCCGGGTCTGGCGACCGACGGGACTCAAGCAGACGGGTGGGGTCGGGGGGGGACCTAACGCACTTAACTATCGCTTCTGCGTAAAGCTGTCAGCTTCTGAAACTCTCCTGCGGGGCCCGAAGGGAAAAAAATATTGGGAAGTAAAAAAGGGGAAAACGTAAATTGGAAAATACAAATGAACACCGGGGTTGGCAACAAACGCAATGAAATAGAAAGGGTGTCTGAGAATGAGAACTTCATCGCATTTGTGCTTTTTCCTTTTTTTTTTTTCTTTAAAAAAAAAAAAAAATTTTATTCCGTTTGTGGGGACATTTAAAAAAAAGGGAACCGAAACTTAACTCCGATCATTTTGCGACGTGTGACGCATTGTGTAAGTGGGTGAAAAATTTGTTGTGAATCCCGCTTCCAAAACCCCTCCAAGAAATTTGTACGCATCTCTCTCTCTCTCTCTCCTCTGCTCACCTTTCTCTCATTCTTTCTTCCCCTTCTGTGCCCATTTCCCCTTCTCTCTCTCCCTTCTCCTCTCTCTCCTCCTCTCCCTCTCTTTTCGTCTCCCCTCTCTCTCTTCCTCTATCCTCTGGCTTTTTTTCCCCCCTCTGTTCTTTTTTCCATTTCTCTCCTCTCCTCCTCCTCCCCTTTCCTTTTTTTCTTCCTCTCTCTCTCTCTCTTGCTCTCTCTCCTCCTCGCTCCTCGCCTCTCTCGCTTTTTTTTATCTCTTCTCCGCGGCTTTTTTTTTTTTTTTTTAAACAACAAATGTGTTGTTTCCTTCTTGTCAATTTCAAATTTTTAAAAAATGATCCCTTTTGCATAGAAAAACCTTGCATAGATGAAAACTTGATTAGTTTTCCCTAGCCCCCCCCCCTCCCCCCCCCCCCCCCCCCCCCCCCCCCCCCCCCCCCGCCTTTCTCGCACCCGTTGCCCCCCCTGCTCCTCTCCCCTCTCCTCAATTTATATCTTTGTCCCCCCCAATTTATTTACTTTTTCATTTTGAATAGATCAATAAAGAAATAGAGAGTCACATTTAGTGCTAGTAAGAACAGGAAAGGCGGCTCTAACTCATTTTCGGCCCTAAACCATTTTCAGGCAAAAGTGACCTAAAAGCCCCCTTTTTCCTTTTCTCTGACAAGTAAGCTTCAAAAACCAAAAAAATAACGATTATCTACAAACAAACATACGTTGGGGTTATCCTTTTAAATACTAATTTACAAATTTTTAGATTTTATTTTTTTGTTTAACCCCTGTTTTTTTTCTTGATCTTTCAATAACACTTTTTCACGCAAACTTCAAAATGCACCGCTTTCTGTAAAAAAAAACTACAGTCTTTAACTGTTCTCTAAAGTCTTTTTAAAACTGATTAATTTTTGGCAAAAAAAACCACACACTTATCCAGCATCCTTCCGCAAAAGCTAGTTTGACAAAGTGTTTCTTTTTTTAACATGTCCTTTCTGCGAACAGTCACTATAAAAAATAGTTTGCGTTCCTTCAAACAGTCATAAAACGTTCTAAACACTCACTCAGTTTTTTGCTAGGATCAACTAAATATTTTCATCACTGTCCATATAAACCTTCATCATGAAACTTTGTTTTCCTTTTAAGTGTTGGGCAGAAAACCCCCCTATGATTTAAAAAATAGCGTAAACGTTTGTAAAGGTCTAGGACAAATATTTTTTTTCCACAACCCTCTGCCCACAAATCAATGAGCAATGAGGAGTTTTTGTCATAAAGTTTAAAAGCTCCAGGTTTTTTAGAAGAATTTAATCTAATCCAGTTATTTTTTACAGCCCCTGTTTTAAAAATTGTCATAAATAAAATCCTTAAGGTCTAAATGTGTAAGATTAATCCAATTCATGCGAAAAATTGTTTCATTTAGACTAAATTATTTTGTTGCTTTTTTTATGACCTTTAAATCCCACCATTGTGAAGAACGCGAAGAACTTTAAGACTGTCAACGTCAATTTTGCCCGCTAAATTTGAATTCCTTTTGAAGGGCGTCACAACCCCACAACCCATCCCTCTTTACACATAAACAAAATTTCAAATACAAATTTTGGGAAAGGTCCCCCAATTTCATTGCGGCATGAACGAATTTTGTAGAAGCATCTTTTAAAACCCCTTTCCTTTTGTGAGGGTTACTGTTTTTTCCCCTACGGCTTTATTTCAACTCTTTTTGACTATTGTCATCGGGATAAGACTTACAAGTAAAGGGGCCCGAGTTGAATGCTTTTTTTGAAACTTTTTTTACGGCCAAAAAAGTAAATGGCTTAGAATTCAAATTTTTTTTTCCCCCTAAATATGGTTCCAAGTGCCAATTAGTCAGCTTTCGAACTATTTTTTTTTTTCATACTGACCACATATTTGCTTCTAATTGCGCTTTTTCTAGTTTAGAAACTTTTTGTTGCCCGCAAACCTCTTTGCTTTTATAATCACCATCTGGTTGGGCAGAAAAAACCCTAACAACAGCGTGGTTTTTTTCTAGAATTTGACTTGAATTCCTAAGGAACCCCAAAGCCCCGCAAAAATCCCTTTTCCATTAGCAGCAGAAATCTAAAGACAATCCAAGAGGCCGCCAAAAATTGTGCCTAATTTTTGGGGAAAAAAAAAATTATGTCGGGAAATTACAGACTTCAACAATTTTATTTAAGACAGGGTTTTGAATTTGGACAGCTGCCCCAACGCAAAATTTTCTTTTAAACCCAAGAACAGTTCATGAAGCCATAAAACATAAAAGAACCCCGTTTCCCCAAAAACTAAATCCCCAGTTTCTTCAAAAAAAATTTTTTTTTCAATTTTTGAACAACACTGTTTTGGAAAAACAAATGGAGAATTTTCCGCACAACCAAAAGATGTCAGATTAGTAAACCAAAAGAGAAGGGAACCCTTTAACCCTAACTTCAAAACCAATTTAATCAGGACTTCAAAGATTTCATAAACAGTTTTTTTTGCATAAAATAAAAAAAAGAAAGTCAAATTAGACAAGCCTGAATTTTTTGGGGTTTACTTTTTTTAGAATTTTTAAAAGGGCTTTTGATGTTAAGTTTTTTAAATGCCCACTTAAAAAACCTTCGTATCCAAGCCCCGAGTACTTTACAAAAAGATACAGTAGTTTTGTTTAGAAACCCCCTACTGAAGACATCTATAAAGACAGGGAATTAAAGTACAAAGGAGCGAGGGGAGGGAAATGATAAATCTGAAAAATCCTAAAGTTTCCCCTTTTGCATTCAATTACAACAAAAGGTTTTGGGAAAAAAAGAAGATTAATTATCGGAAAGGAGATAAAGGAAAGTGGGGTTAAGGCCCAAAATTACGGGAATTTCCCGAGCCGGGAAAGAAAATAAAATTAAAAATTTAAAAGGGAATATTTTGCACTTTTGGCAGCAAACAAAACAAAATGACAACTCCCAAAGAAGAAATTGTTTGACAAAGATTTTTCCCATAAAGACAACGAAAAACTGCGATCTAATCTACTTTAGACCAACACAACAGTTGTAACAAAAAAGGGTCATTAGAAAAAACCAACAAAAAAACCCGGGTGTTTTTTAAACCCGGGAGTTTTTATGCAATGGGGCACGGGAGAACCGTAAATTAATTAAAGGGGAACGTTCGGGGGAAAATTATCTGCATTTTCTTTCTTTCACAAAAGTTTTTGAGGACGGTTTTTTTGTTGGGCCCATTTTCCGTAAATAATACACGGCGTTTTTCATTTTTTACAATTTTTTTATTTCATAGGGGTTTCAACACCCAAACTGGATCTTTTGCCCGGGCGGTGCCCCCTTCCCCCTTCCCCCGGAAAATAAAGGTATTTTACTTTAAAACCCAAACAAAAATGGGTTTGCAGGGTGACGGGAAAGTCTTCCCAACTTTTTTTTAATTTTTTTTCCCTTTTGGTTTTGGGGGACGGGTTTAAAAACCCCTTTAAAAATTCTTCTTTAACCCCTTGCGCGCAAAACTGAGGCATCTTCAAAACCCTTTCTTTGTTCCCGAAATTGTAAATAAACTCTTTTGTAAATACTTTTGGAAAAAGTTTTTTGGGCTAACTGTTTGTTAAAGTTTTCAACTAAAGCCTGTGCCTTTTAACCCGGGAATCCCCCTTTTAAAAGGTAATTTCTATGTTTTAAAAATTTAATTTGATTCACTTCCCTTTTAAAAATTCTTTTCCCCCATCATCGATTTTAAATCAGCGGGGATAATTACGGCCTCTTGGGAATCCCCATTTTGAAAGGAAACAGCAACGGGCAGAAGCCTCTTTTGTGTTAATGGTTCCGCATCTTTGTATCTTGGGGCCATTCAATGACTTTGAGTGCTTTATTTAAAAATTTTTTTTCCGTTTTAATCCTATCAGGGGGGTAAAATAAAGAAGATCCTTTTGGGATAAATGCTTTTTTGGAGTTGTTTTCCCCCAAAGTGTGGTCTCGGGATTCGCCCCCTGGGGGAAAGGTAAATAAATTTGCCAGATTGCTTGTTTAAAAAAAACCCTTTTTTTTTTGTTTTTTTGTTCCCTAAACCCCCCCGCTGTTTGGGTTTAGCTTTTTGTATTGCGAAAACCCTTTCCCAAAAATTCCTTTGGGTTTAATAATAGTTTTTTTTCATTTTTTATTCACCAATTTTAAATTCAACAAAATAAAAGGGACGGTCATACCAACGAAAAAAACCCCCGGTTTTCTTGCATTTTTTTGTTTTTCTGAGGGTTTTGGATAAAAGTCACTTAAAAATTTTGGTGGGGGCAAAGTCGGGCCCGGGTTTGCCGTTCCTAGATAATATTTTTTTTATTTGCTTATCAACATTTTTAAATTTTGGAAAGCTGCATGCCCCTTTTTTT
This sequence comes from Conus ventricosus, assembly GCA_018398815.1. NCBI lineage: Eukaryota > Metazoa > Mollusca > Gastropoda > Neogastropoda > Conidae > Conus > Conus ventricosus. Next base: position 6,559 of record JAFLJL010001204.1, on the reverse strand, counting down.
TTCAGTGTGTCATTAAAAAAAATCAAAAACTGCCAAGTCTTTTGCTTTTCATGGGCGTCTTGTCCCGCTGCAAATTCCCCCCATATTTTTGTTATTTTTTTCCCCGCCGTCATTCCCCGGGTTTTACTAAATCCCAAAATTTAACTTCCCCCAAAAGCAAGGGGCATTCACCACAGCGCCGCCATCATTATTGCAGTGAACCCATTTTTTTTATAAATTAATTTTTTTTTTAACTATTTTATATTGCTGGAAAAACCCTTGTTTGGGACTAAAAAATCTTTCGGGGGCAACCGAAGCTGAAATGAAAGCAATACCTTTGCTAAAACCCCCAAAGCCCTATTTGCCAAGATCTGCGGGTTTTTAATTTTTTACAAGTTTTTAACCAAGCATTGATATCCAACACTTAGCCCCTCCAAAAAACCAGCAAAAAGGTATACAAGGGGGCAAATTTTTTTGGGTGCCCCTTTTTTTAGAAAATAAAAAAAATTTTAATAATTTAATAAAAACTGAACAGGAAATCTACTACAGCTACAAGGGGGCCAAAACCCTTCCGGGAACTTTTTAATGACCAATTTGAATAAAGGCCTATTTTTAATAAAAAAAGGGAAAGGTTTTATTCTTTGGCAGCAGTGGGGAAAAAAAAAACAGTTCCTCCGGGAAATGAATTCACATAGAACAATTCAACAGATGTCGCCGCAAGACATTATAAAGTAAACATAACAGGGAGAAGCGCACTGGGGTCGAGAAAGGAAAAAAATGTGGGGGAAAAAAGGCTCTTTGTTTGGTACACTAAACTAGTCAGTAGATTGCCTTTTCCCCCCTTTTCTGAACAAACTTTCGTAAGATTTTAAAAACAAGATCCAGTTTTTAACAAAAACAATTTTAAAACCCCAGCTGTGAATTTTTATTACCGATTTGGGAAAATTTTTATCCGCCATTAAACAGGGGAAAAAAAACTTTTAAAAACAAATAGATTTTATTTCCCTTCCCAAAAAGAACCTAGAAAAACATCAGAACCAAAAACAGGTGGAGAAAGTAACCAAGCCCCGAAAAAACACAGAAAACACGAACCATTTGGGGGCAAGAAAAGGGAAACCCCAACCTGGGGGTGTTAAAAGGGGGGGGGAAAAAAAATTTGCAGAGTTTAAAAAAGACAAAAAAAAAATTTAAAGAAAAGCAAAATGAAAACATAACGCCGCCACGCCAAACCCAAATTGATTCAAAACCCGCTATAAAAACCCATGTGATACAAACCTACAGCACCAAAGTCTTTTGGGAAAATTTAAAATTAAAAAATGTTTTCCATTTTTGGCCCATTTGGGTGCTGTTGGGGTGGTTATTACGGGGTTTTAAAATATATAAACAACGCTGGCAAAAAAAAAGAGGGCCCCCAAAAAAAATCCACCCAAAAATACAGAAGCCGAACACAATGCAAGCCAAAAACCCCCAAAAACCAAAACATCATTTTTTTTCCATTTGAATGGAAAAAAAATTTTTTAAAAACTTAATTTTTAAATTTTTTTTTTAAAAAAAAATAGATCATGGGGGAATTTTAAAATAATGGTTTAATAAATAAAGACAAGGTCTATAAAAAGACATTTCCCCTGACCCGAAATTTAATCAATTCGGTTTTTTCGGTTGGGAAGACCTTCATTAAAAATCTATGCAGAAACGCTTTAGCAAGACATCCCAACGATGCCGGGGGTTTTTGAGGGGGTGTGTACAAAATTAGGGGGTTTTTTATTTAAAAATAAAAAAAATAGGGCTTAGTTTTAAAAAAAAGTAAAATTTAGGGTAACTTGAAAAACAACTTTATTAAAAACTTTCCTAAGAACTTTCCCCCAAAACTTGTGAATGACTGAGGGTGACTTGTAAATGACTTTAGAATAACTTAAGTAAAAACTTGTGAAAAGACTTTTAAAAAAGAAATTTAAATACGAAAATTGTGAAAAACTTGAGGATTTACTTGTGAATGACTTAGAATACTTTAGGATGACTTTTTAAAAGACTTGAAAATGACTTAAGTAAAACTTTTGGGTTTACCCTTTAGTTTCATGCGGGGGTGGGGTGGGGGGGGGGACGTTCGTGCGTGGGGGGGGCCTGCAAGCGTGGGGGAGGACCAAAAAAAACAACAAAAACAAACCAAAAAACAAACACAAAACAATGACATTTCCCGGGGGGGGTGGGGGGGCTGCGTGCCGGTGGGGTAGGCCAAAAACACAAACACTAACAAACCAAAAAAAAGAAAAACTACCGGGCGTGTCCCGCGCGCCAAACCCCAAACCAAACCCCCCGAGATCACATAGGGGGGTTTGCCCAGTTTGCCCCCGAGCTTTGCTGGCGGGGGGGCAAGCCCCTTTCTTTACTGACGAAAAATCTATTTTTAAAATACCGCCAGGGAAGGGGGGGTCGGGTTTTTTTAGAGTTTTGGGTGCTACAAAAATGCCCCCGCTGAAAACGATCACATAGGTCGTTTAAACCCATTGGGCCCCCGATCTTTTTCAGGGCTGACGCCCTTGGCGGCAAGCGGGTCACATAGGGATGTTTTACCCCATTTTTCTGTGGGCCCCCCAGAGTTACAGCATTTAAAAGGGTGTACCCCAAACTTTTATGCAGCTCCCAATCGCCAGTAGTATACATCCAGCATTGGATATTTTAAAAACATTTATATGAAATAGTTCTGGCCCACAAAACTACCCTTCCAACCCATTTGATGTACAAAGGGGGCTGCCCACCCCATCTAAATTTTTTGCCCAAAAAAACGAAAATGCCATTCCGTTGCATAAGGGCAAAAACTTTAAAGGGAGATGAACTGGTTAGAAATTTGAAAATTTGAAAAAAATAAAACATCTTAATACACAGATCACTTGCAAAATGAAAAACTTTAATCTGTAGTTAACCCAAACAATCCCAAATTTTAAAACAAACTGAAAAACAATTTTTCTTGGGGGGAAAAACAAAAATTTTCCCAAAAACGAATCAGCCTTTTACCTCCGCCTTAAGAAATGAACGCCATGTTTTTTAAACATGGCTTTAGCTGTCCCAACAATCAACGCGTGATGGTTTGTTTTTGCTTCGGCCAACTTTCGAACAATCTCATCGATAGCCAAACACGTATTAAAACTAGCTGTATCTTGTCAACAATATTGTCTTCAACAAGCCAACAAACCTTTAAGATACAGAATTCTGTTCTTCAGTAAACCGGTTATTAAAATAACACACCCACCGCACAAGTAAACCGTCCTGCTCGTCCGACTGTCAGCGAAAAGAATGTGTGGGTTACCTTGTCATGTGAGCGGCCGTGCTACGCTTAACTCGGTGATTGGTCAGGCCAGAACAGCGACACCGCGCGGGACGTGGGGCAGAACGTTCTAGAAATCTGATGTAATGCTAGGCAGGAAGGTAGGGGGTGAAGAGGAGGGGGGTAGAGGAGGTGCGGCAGTATTGATTTTTTAGCCTGTGTGTGTGTGTGTATGTGCCCCTGTCTCTGTCTCTGTGTGTGTGGCCTCTGTGTGTGAGGGCCTCTGTGTGTGTGTGTGTGTGTGTATGTGCGTGTGTGTGCATGTAGTGTATGTGTGTGTTTGCATGTGTAGAGGGTTTGTGTGTGTGTGTGTGTGTGTGTGTGTGTGTGTGTGTGTGGTTATATATAAAGTTGTAGCTGATTCCATGTCTTCACACAATTTAATCTATAAAGCTGTTGAAAAGTATTTGCGATTCAAAAACTTTTTCTAACTTAGAATCCCCCTGGGAGAAATAAACACCCCAAGTGCTGGGCAGGTAGGCCAGCAACTAGCAATTAAAAGCTTACCTGCCACCCTGCAGAGCAGGGTCGTTGACACCGCCCTGAAAAGAAAGCCGTGGGAACAGACACTGTTTTGTATATGAAGCGCGTTCAGTCACGGCCCGCTTTTCCCTACGTTACTCTATGGGGGCGTGTTCAGTTTTGGCTACTTTCTCCTACGCTACTCTCTGAAAACCTTAGTAAAATTAGTATTAAAAACGGATAACCCTGCACAGTATGTTTTGTTTGTAGGGTCGTTATTTTTTGGTTACTTGTCAGAGAACAGGAATAGGCGGCTTTTAGGGCACTTTCGCCCAAAAACGTGGTGGAGTAGCAAGTGAGTCTGAAGCCGCCTTTTACTGTTCTCTCTAGTCTAAAATATGAGCTCAGACACACCTGCAGAAGCCCCTGTATATACAAATACATACACTCACACACATCCAGACACACGCAATCACACACAAACATACAAACATGTACATGTACATTGACAAAATCAAACACGCAGACATACACACACACACACTCACACACACACACACACACACACACACACACACACACACACACACACACACACACATATATATATATGCATACACAAATGTACACACACGCACATGCAACATACACGTCTCATGAGTTCATGTAGGCCCTGTATGGGTGTAGAAATTCAGAACTGATTTTTTGTATTTTTGAACCTCCATGCTTAGTCAGTAAAATAAATGTTTACTGCCCTTTGGGTGCCAACTTCGTTTTGGGGTTGGTTGGTTCCTATAAATTAAATTTTCTTCGGTTGGTTGTGACAGAAGAGTGCTGTTGCAGGAACACATTTGGAGTTTGAGACGATTCTGAAATTTTTTACCTCTGTGTCAGGGTTCGGATCAGTTGGTAAAAACCCAAGATATTTCTCATGGTTCTAATCAATATCTGATGACTTTAAACATTTTGCCCCGATACTCGGTGCTTTTCCTATCCTGAAAACTAACGACGGACTTCTTGAATTTATGATTGATGCTTATGTTTCAATTTTGATTTCACTTGGACACTCATGCTGCCCTCTCTGTCTCTCTCTCTCCCCCCTCTCCTCTCCCTCTTTTCCCCCTCTCTTTATCTCTCTTTCTCCCTCTACCCACCATTCCCTCCTATAAGTATGCTCAAAGGCATGCGAGCATCACAATGAGCACTTGCATACACAGACACCTCGCACACCGCGCACAAACACACCGAGCGCTCACACACATCCACAGCACCCCACACACATACACACTCAAAAGCACACACGAGCACACTCGCACACATACACCGCGAGAGCACACACACACACACACACACACACACACACACACACACACACACACACAAAATCACATACTACCGCACATAAAAGCGCGCGCGCGCGCGCCCCACACACACACACACACACAACATACAAGATTGCGCTCGCATATTCACACATGAGCAGAAATTTTGATGATTTTTATTTTTTTAAAAGGAGCTTAGTGACAGTGCAGTGAACTATGTTAACTAGTGTATACGCCCTTAGGTGTCATTATTACATTCAGGTTGTTCCTGTAAGTAATTTTCTTTGCGCTGATGGTGATGGAATGCTGCTGATACAACCCAAAAACACAGTATGCATTTTGAGGCGATAATGTCATGTTTTCCTCCGTGCCAGTGTTCATACTTGTAAACAAAACACAATGACTTCGCAGGCGAATGTATCTAATTCGTTATCGCAGAGCTCTTACACGTTTGTACATGCAGTCGTTTTTCTATTTGTTTCTTTCCTTGTTCATGGTGAATGGGGGCCGGTGGGATGGGGGGGGGGGGGGGGGGGGGGGGGGGGGGGGGGGGGGGGGGGGGGGGGGGGGGGGGGGGGGGGGGGGGGGGGGGGGGGGGGGGGGGGGGGGGTTGGGGGGGGGGGGGGGGGGGGGGGGGGGGGGGGGGGGGGGGGGGGGGGGGGGGGGGGGGGGGGGGGGGGGGGGGGGGAGTTGGGGGAAAGGGGGGGAGGTGGGGGGGGGGGGTGGGGGGTTGGGGGGGGGTTGAAAAGTAAATGTTTCTTGGGTATTGTACTGGCTCTCCCCTTTTCTCCCTCCTCCCTCCTCTCCCCCACCCCGGCTCCCCCCAAAACCCCCGTCTTTTTCTTCCTTCCATTCATCGTTTGATCTCCAACTGACTCTTACAACTTTATCGATCTATACATCATTCTGAATACTGTAATTTTATGAATTCCAGTTTGTGTAAAGTGTAAACTGTGCACAAAAAAATATGACCAAGGCAGTATAAAAGCACACAAATAACGCATCGGCACGTGCATGACAAAGCAACGCCGCCTGCACACACCACAACACACACACACACACAACCGCGCATACGCGCACGCGGCGCTCAAACCACACACACACACACGCATACATACACACATAGACACACACAACACACGCGCCGCGGCACGCATGCGCGCACACACACACGCACACAAAACACACACACACACACACACACACAACACCACACACATGCTTTCAAAGAACCCTACCATAAATCCATAAATCACAAGCTAAATGTACCAACTCCCAACTTTGTACGTATTCTTCCATTGTTTATTACCATTATTACTATTATCATTATTTTTTTTTTTTTAATGTATTAATGTGTCTTTTAACATTGGGATAAATTCCAGTCGTCTTTGTGCTCAGTGGTTTTTTTTTTTTTTGTTTTTTTGTTTTTTTTAGTGTTGTTTTGTTTTTGCGGGTTGAGGATGGGTCGTCCCTA